>LKNJ01005126.1:6286-23437 GCA_002120245.1 Maccullochella peelii | reverse complement strand
TATATATATATATATATCTGTCTGTCTGTCTGTCTGTCTGTATATGTGCTCAAATATTTATGTCAGTCCCTAACGGTGGACTTTATTTTACCCCAGACCCTGACAGAGACCCCCTTAGGGCAGAATAACGTCCCTCTCCTGGGAACGCTCACTAATTAAACACGAAGCCACCAGCCTCCAGCACATCACGTGACCTCTAATGTTTGTTATCTGTCCAATCAGAGGCAGGCTGCTGTGGAGGGGTCAGAGGTCAGGGGATTAGGAGCGGGAGAGCGAGGCATTGTGGGTGAGTCCCCTGCGGTCATGTCAGATCACCTCTGTCTGGAAACTGCGGTGGGGGAGAACACTGTTGTATGGCTGTGTGTGTGTGTGTGTGTGTGTGTGTGTGTGTCTGTGTGTGTGTGTCTGTGTGTGTGTGTGCATGTGTGTCTGTGGCTGTCACCTTGTAAAAGCTCATTACAAGTCTTACAGGTCGTCTGCAGCCGCGAGCCGAGCTCATCAATCAGTCAGAGGCGTCGCATTACTACACACAGCAGGTGTGCAGGGTTACACACACACACACACACACACACGTCTGATTTAACTATCTAAAGCTCAACTAATCAATGCATTTTGTAATACCAATGAATAACACAGGATGTCGCTCAGGAGCAAAGCTGGATGTAGCGTGGTGGTGTTGGCAGAGTGTCGGGTTTTTTCAGCAGTTCACATCCCGTCTCCTCCCAACAGGTTCATGTCACCAGGACTACAGTCCCTCCTTCACCTGTGCACGGTGGCTGGAGCTTCCGAAACCTGATCAAAACCTTTAACATCGAGGTGGAAAATCAGAAAACGCTCACACGAATAACGTTTTTAACGTCACGTGGGACGTACAAAGACCTCCTGTTGTATCAGTACCAGTATAAACTGGGGTTAGAATGTTTTCATATCTTGGTTACATCTTACTGAAACTACATGTTGATGTAGTTTGGAGCTTCTTTACAATAAAATCTATATAAAAGTCTATAGTCAATAAATACAGTGTATTTATTTTAACCTCGAGGCCAGAGGTGTGCTGCGGCATATAGGTCAAATAGTGACCTCTGGGCCGGGGGATTAACCGTGTGCCTACCTACAATGAGCCCCAGAGTAAAGCTGCAGGCGCTCATGTTAAAGTCTTTCCTGTAATCTGTGGCGTTAACTGCACATAGGAGACTTTTCTTCCCTGACTTTAGTCTTTAAGGCAGCGCCTCCTGGTAAAATGGCACCAAGCCTGGAGAGACTGTTGCACCATAAGCTGCAAGCTTCATCGCTAATCGAGCACACACAACTACAAACATGAAGTGAACACCACAACGCACTTTTTAAAACTTTGTCAACAAGGTAAAACCGTCTGACGACAATGAGTCTGGCAGTAAACAAGATGGAGGGAGAAGCGTCTCCAGAGGGACACGATGACACAACGTTAGGGGCATCATGGGGGACGAGATGTGTTGATAACTGACGGAGGAAGTAGCAACAGTGCAATATAAAAATACTCCATTAAAAGTAAATGTCGTGCATTGAAAATAGCCCCTGTGAGTATTCTACTATTATATTATTGGGTTATTATTATTACTGATGCATTAATGCGGAGGCTGAATTTTACTGTTGGAGTTGGTTGAGGTGGAGCTACCTGCCACCATCACAGCCAGACACCTTCCTTCTCACCTGCAAATCACCAAATCAGAGCTTTCTGGGTTTGGTGGGTTTATACAGTACAGGAGGGGAGCTGGAGGCGACACAGGTACCACGTCATCTGGTTTATCACGTGGAAAATTCTTGTTAGAGATGTTTGGTTAAATTGGGATCGAAACACCTCCGGAAGCCGCCTACACCGCTGAACAAACCCAGCTAATTCAACCAACAGTTTCATGTCTTGTGATGTAGCTGACAGCACGCTTTTGGAGCCTCTCGTGCAGCACAGACTTCAGAGGCCATTTATTCCCAAACTCTAAATGATCTGCTGCAGACGGATCACACCACGCTGCCGCTTTTATCTTATCAGGATGAAAACACTGCCTCGTACTCAGTCTCTTTCCACAACTCCAACCAAGTCCCTGCGCCTCCCAAATGACTCCTTTCCATGCAGCATGCATGAGAACGCACCAAACACATGCAGCAGGCTGTGTGTCGAAGCCGTGTAGATTGTTTTGTTTTTTTAACTGAATCTAAAGCAAAGCCATTTTGCAAATGTCTTAAGGGAGTGTGCAACAAAGCAGAGAGGAGGTGGGAGGTGGCAGCAAGGAATCTAGTTGATACCAGAGGAGGAAACAGAAGCTCAACTCCCCACCTGGAGCACTTTGATCTGGGGAGTTTCCTGCCTCCCCTCCCTTTATCAGAGGAAGGGCAGATAGAAAACACTTGCAATAAAGCAAAAATCTCACCTATGTGGCGCTAGTCCTAGTCCAAGTTGAACTAAAGTGCTAAAGTCCAAGTTTGTTTTCGCGTGTGGAACAGACTCATTGCTGCCCCTTGTGGCTGATGGCGGAAAAAACACAAACTACCACTGAGGTCAACACCAGCTGTGTTACAGTGTGTGGGATCTGCTCTTCGGCCTCAGGGGGGCAGTAATGAACCCCTAACGCCGCACTCAAAAACATACTTGGACAAGCGACACAAAGTTGAAAATGTTGTTTTATTGGAAGCGTTTTCAGTATGTTTTGGTTTTACAAGAGTAAAGACTTTAAGGATGAAGACCGATGGTTAGTTTGCGGGTCTGGTTAACTTCTCCACCTCTGAGAACGAGCAGCACACGGTCGCTAAGCTTTTCTGTTTCTCCTACGCAGTGGATGAGTGCTCATACAGAAAGACACCACATAGACTCACGACTCATGACTATAGGTTTCCCAGAGGAAAAGAGAAAGTACGCCTACACAACAATCTCATCTTAATAAGTCATCTAATGCCAACATACACTAGAAGACTTTGAAAAGACTTTTACAACACTGGAGGCCGACACCCTCTCACATCTAAAGACAATGTGTCAGAAGTCACAGACTTTAAGGTTTTGCAAAGACTGGGGATCTTGCAGGGTATCTATTTGTAAGACTAACATCCTGCTCCTGGTGGAAATTTACCAGAAGAAAAACTGTTGAACAACAGAGCAGAAACGGGAGGGCACGTCAAAGCGGCACTCCTGACTCCTGACCCCTCCAGACTCCTCCTTTTCCACAGTCCAAGAGAACCGAGACTTGTTCACGTTCCTGCGCCTCCCCGGAGTCCCCTCCGTGTTTATTACCCGGTTTGCCGCTTCCTGTGTGGTGCTGGAAACAGCGCACCTATTGTTTGTTGATGTTCACTTCAATGAACTTCACTGTTTGCACGAGCCGAGACTAAAAACTTCTGATAATATTAAACATGGTTGATGTTATTGGAACGTCAAGACGAGAAAAATACTGACTTAAGACAACTCCGACTGAGTGTCATGAGCACCTTACACCAAACGATCGAGATGACGGGAGCATGCCGCGACTCGAGCAAAACTCTATAAAGTTTTTCTGATATTGGAAATGTGTCTGTGACAGTGAAATCACTTAAAAAGTCCGTTAGTGTAAGGCCAACATAAGACTAAGCAGGAACCGGATGTGAATAAGGAATATACACGACAGACAAGATCTGGGCTTCATGAGAAACATATTCACACAGAATACGTAGTATAATAATAGATATTTACAGATCAAGAAATATTACTCACCAAATACGACTGAAACCTGAACATAACATGGCTTACATGTCTGTATTAAACCCGTCAAAAACTAAAATCTTTCCAACCACGTGAGTGATGGCTGGTGATCTGACACCAATAATACCAGGGCAGATATCAGCAATACCAATACTGCCGATACGCTTCATTGATCAGATCTGAATGTACCGCCATTGAAGAGAGGCAATCTTCATATTACTCTGAAAACCTACATCTGCAGTCATGGAACGGTCTAATTTAGGAGTCGAGCAAATAATAAGTCAGTAATTCAGCATCTCCCTGTCCTCCTGAACAGTGTCCATCAGAGACTGATCTGTCTGCGTCTTCTTCCCGTTTGCTCTTTCTGCCGATTAGCTCGGATTTGTCTGAACCAGCCGACAGCCGACCAGCAAATATCACAGTTGGTGACATTTTTCTTAGCAAGCAGGAAAAACCTGGAGACTTTCACCACCTGGAAGCTGATCTCATATCTGACAGTGGGCGGTGATGATGCTGTGGTTCAGTTTATCATCATCCAGTCTGGTATCATATTCACATTTTCACCAAGATTACTTCACATTTGTCACGTCAACTGAAGAAATATGTCAATTAAAGAGTTATTTCCATAAGTTGACATCTCATCCACACTGTTTTAGTACTTTTCTTGCTCTGCCACAGGAACATGACGTCCGCATTCTTAATCCCACCTAAACATCCAGTTTCTTTTTCTAACCAGTGGAAACAGCCATCATTGAGCACAACACCAGACCTATTTGAGACACTAAAAGAATGTGGACAGTGATTCGGAGGTCTGGAGCAGGCTAGAAAGAATCTGTATTTCTGCACAAAACACTGTGCTGCCTATATTTAGCAAGTATCAAAGGATTACGTTGCAATCATTGCGGCCCGTACGCGGATACCGGCGGAGGCGATCTACTGGACCAATTCCAAAACTCTGGGTAAGTATTAGTCATTTAGACCCCAGAATTTGTAAAAATAAATACATAAATAAATGAAATAGGGCCCAGGTTTAAAAATACTGGAGTTTCCCTTTAAGCAGAAGAAAGAAGCACAGAATAAAACTGAGAAAACCGTAAATTACTTAGAAGCCAATTAACATGACAGATGACCTTTGTGTTCGACCAGGTGTTGAACACTGAAGCTGCAGCAGTGAAATCCCATTTCATACTTCTTCTCATATTAACAAGGAAACCAGTCACATCAAAGTGAACACAAAGGAATCAACGACAAAGACCAAAAACAATTTAAAGCTTCTGTTTACTATCCACGTGTTCCAGTGTCGATTTCTCTGAGTCTCAGACATAAACTGATACCGCTTATTGTCTCGATACGATTCATTTTACTCTTCACATGCAGTCATTCTCCTCCCCGACAATAAGCCCTCGTCACACTCCCACACACCGAGCAGGAGACCAAGGAGTGAAGAGATAAAGTGTGACATTTGAAGCCAGAACACAAATAAAAGAAGCATTTGTTCCTCACCAGATTCGCAGATGTAAATCCCAGTGTGGGAAAACTGTGACGGAGATGCTGCTCAGTCGCAGTCGACGACTCCAACAGGAACCTCAGGAGAAAATCCAGTCTGTAAAGAAATATATATATTTATTTATATATAAATATAAAGTGGTATGAGAGGACAGATACAGTGTATGACAGGGCTGGGAAGATTACTTATCAGATCAATATATATGATATCAAATACAAATCTATTCAAAATAACAAAGAGAAAGATGGAGATTTCTGTTGAACAGAGGACCAATGGAAGTGTCAATCAAACAGCAGAGAACGCTACTCTTGACTGTCATTATTAAAAGATGGATCACAAGATCTTTCTCCTGATTTGTTGTTGCTGCCATCATTAGGACTCACCACTGCGTTTCTGCATCGTGCTTCACCTGTCAATCAAATGCGGCAGATTGGGGATGTGAGGTTTTGAACTTTCGGTTTCTAAAGCAGCGAGAGGCAATCAAAAAACTACGTCCAAAACCAGCGACAGTTTACGCACAATTGTGGCTCAAACCACCACAAAAAGTGTTTGACTGTCATCAACTTCATTTCAATGAGACCACTGTGTTGACCCAGTAGGGGTCCTGATGTGGAGGCTCCGGCAAAAAAGTTGAACCTGGCTCAACTTTCACTGCAAGGAAATCCATCAAATATGAGCCATTGTGCATTCGCTGTATTTCTGCTGTTTACCTCCCAATCGACACCACCAGTGATAAAAATAAATCCTGTTTCAGAGCATTTTGAGCCGCAGTGCAGCGTTCCACTGTCCGATAAACCTTCATATTCATTGATCTGTTGCTCAAACTGGATTTCTTGGATCGCATTTCATCTTCCCACCTGTACAGGGAAACAACACGTCCCCCCACCAACATGGTCTCTTGTCATTTTTTATTTTTTATTTTTATTTTTTTAAATACGGTCCTATTTTCAGACCGAACGCCTGCTAACCTTTTGGCCTTTCACAGCAGCATTAGCTGCCACAGTCTGAGATCTTTTGTGGCGGATTCGATCTGCATGTGAAGACGGCGTACAGGGGCTGAATGGTGAGACCGTGACACCGTGACACATGCATCAAGGTTACATAATGGATGATTTTTGACTTGTCTGTTTTATTTTACCGTCTTTGTGAAGCACTTAAAGAGCACTTTTCAAAAATCCACGTGACATTAACAAAGATTATTATTATTACTATAAGCCTCTGTCATGTAACTTCCTTCAAACAAGAAGACAGAAGGGTTTAAACCCAAACACAAAGCATCCTGGGAAGTATGATCATCAACACTTGAACCCATGATTATGAAGCCAGCTCCATAAAGAAATTATTTACCCTAGTTTGGTGCGGAAGAACTGGACTGGCCTGCACAGAGCCGACCTCAACTCCCTCCAACACCTTTGGGATGAACTGGAACGCAGACTGTGATCCAGACCTGATCACCCAGCATCAGTTACTGTTTACTAAACTGATTTTATGTTTTTATGCTTTCACATTAAATAATTTATCCATCAAGTATTCAGAGCAGCAAATGGAAAAGCTTAGATGAACTGGACTGGATCACTTGAGATAAAAACATCACTGTCGTCACTGTAAGTGTTGAGTAAAACCTGATTCCAAGTCTGCAAGCTGGGCTCATTAGAGTTGACTTTTAGGAAGGTAACACTGTAGTGAGGCCCTGGGGGGGGGGGGGGAGGCAGATTGAAGGAGTGAAGCAAGAAAGGAGGGAAAAACCTCAACAAAAAGAGAGTCTTGTCTTTATTTTTTCCTCCCTGGAGCTCGCTGCGCTCCATCCAGATGGCAGCTCCTCTCTGCAGCCGTACAGAACAGAGGGAGGCGACATGACGCCTGTCAGGAGCCCCGCGAAATGTTGCCCCGGAGCCCGATCCAAGCCAGAGCCTGTGACAAACCGTCACCAAGCATGCCGACAGTCTAATCTGCATCCACATCAAGGAGGGTGTGTGTGGGTGTGTGTTGGGGGGCTGGAGTCCTCCTGAACTGCAGGAGGTCTGGGGCTGTTTTCACTGCAGCTGATAGCGGGAGAGCTGCTGTTGTTTGTCTGCTAACAGCCCTCTGATGGCTGCAGGAGCACAGCCGGATTGGCTCATAGTGTGAAACAACAGCAGCCATTAAAGCTGCTCAATACGACCTGGGGGGCGGGGGGGGGGGGGGGGCCATCCACCCCTAACACAAATGCCCAGCGTGAGTGTGGGTACTTTCTTTCTCTTTTTGTCTTAGTTGGCAGTAAACAGCATCAGGGGAGATTCAGATTCATTTACATGCACTTCAGTAATGCGATTATTCAGTTCTTCTTACAGCAGTAAAGGAAAATCTGCTTTTCTTTATCATGTTAAAGCTTTAAGAGTTTAACACAGACACATTTCTGCTGGATGGATTGATATATGAACCATATGTACTCTTACATGTGTTTCTAAGTGTATACATGTGCATGAAGGGAAAGTGTCCCTGTCAGCAAAGATGAAGATGGGATGAAGATCACTGTTCTCAGCTGCACATCGTCTCAAGAATAAATAAATCCAAAGTCTTCAAATCAGTGCATTTGCAAAGATTATCCTCTGCTTTCTCCAGTAAACTGATTTATATACTATGTGTAAGAGAAACTTGGTTACCCTAACCGTAAACCTGACTTCTCCAGATAGATTTCTCCTGGAGGAAGTGGATTTCTTATATGTGTAAAAGAGTTTCTAATCTGCTTTTTACATGACAGCGTGTACAGGACAGAGACTGCAGACAGGGAGAGTGTCGCTGTGACAGCAGAGCGACAGGACAAACTGAAAGATGCACCTCCATATTCAGAATAATTTCATTCAAAGTCTGACTAAAACTGAACCTACAGAGCAGCGCTAGGAGTCAAAACAAGTCCATTTCCACCACTGAACATCTGACCATCTGTAACATCCACACACATTCATGCTGTAACAAAAAAACTGTCCTCTCCGTCCCTACAGAGCCCGTCCCCCCCGTCAGTCCAAACGCTGCAAAAATGAAACAAAATCTGGAAGCAGCGTCTTCAATCACTAATGCAGTTAAAAAAAGGTAATCTGATTACTGGTCTGCTGCGTGTATTCATGGATGCACAGTAACCAGGTTACTATAGTGTATGTAAAACTAAGTGCCTGCATTACCTGATTTCTTGAGTGCATGCAAACACACTGCATGTTAAAGTGCAAATGATGCAAAGTAACTACACTGAAAAGTTTAAATTAAAGTAAAATTCAAACACACACAAGAGAACTGTGAAGGATTAAGACAACATGAGATTAAACTGAATTCATCCTGTGATTTTTCAAACATGGACAGAAGAGCTTGTTATTTAGATTTCAGTGGATCCATATTTGTCGAACCAGACAAGAACACATGTAGAAGTCACAGTCAGACGAGGTCCCAAATATCAACGCCTCGCGGTAAACTGAAGTAACTTAATCAGCATCTCAAACAACGGCGAGTCACGCTGGACTGAAAGCCAATTAGCAGCTTTTTGCAGCTATAGAGGAGGTCTGGCACTCAGCACTTTGATGTGCAACTTTTCAAAGCAACATGACACAAATGACAGCTCTCCAAAGAGGACAAATCATCCGGGATCAAACTGCAGGTGCAGCTGCTTGAAAAGGGTCAGAATAATTGAATACGTCAAGAGGAACGATCTACAAACTCATGACGGCAGACAGACACAAGTGGAAACTGACAGAAAGACGATGGACATAAACTGTGTTGAGGTTGTTGGGTAAAGCTGCTAATTAGCATTAGAGCTAATATCAGCTACCTGTATAGCACCGAAGTCCTGACATTGTCTTCATGAGCTTCAGTGCAGACTTTACTTTGTGCTGCTCGGCTCTTTGTAGACGAACAGGCTGCAAAAGCTGCTTATTAGAGCAAAATTCTCTCATTATAGACGGTAATGATCAGGATTAAGGTTCTGGTGGGTGTGTTGTGTAGAGAGTCTCATGTCGCCTCACTCACAGTCTGCGTTTCATGACTGAGTGAAGGTTTGATAAGGCTGACAAACGCCAGAATCAATTAGTAAGATAAAGCCCGTGGTCCTCGGTATCCCACAATGCACTGGGTGAGATACGCTGGTCACTGTGCACTATTTTAACAAGTAATTGGTGTGAATGCTGGAAGCTATTCAGAATTTTGATAATATTCATACTTTCCAAGATATTCAAGGTTTTCCAGGGAAATTTGCCCTATTCAAATGAATGGACCGAATGTTCAAAATTGACACATTTTCAAGGATTTTCAACTCTCTTCTACTCGTTCATACTTTCAGCTAGAAACGTCATTCAAAACATCAAAATGTTCCACATCTTTCACACATTCTGGGTATCATTCAACTTTTCAAATCCCAAATATTCAACTTTCTTTGAAACTTTGTTATAATGGGAGTCAATGAGAAATGCCTTGAAACCTCCTCATCTTCAACCTCTTCTCACTCATTCATACGTTCACGTAGAAACTCCATTCAAACACATGGGGACATGGACAATGCTGGATTTTCAAAATAAAAGCCCTAGATGGGGGTCAGACAGGACTGAGAAATCCATTTCAAGCATTTTCAAGGTTTATCTACTTATTCATACATTAAATTACAAACTATTCAAACCTTAAAGTGTTTCACATCTTTCTTACATTATGATATGTGTATTCAACTTTTCAGTCCCATTCATACTAATTAGACCTTTTCCACTTTTCCAACTGATATCTAGTCATTTATACTTTCAGCTAGATTCATTCATTTTCATTCATACATTTATATTCCACATCATTCATACATCTTCAGGATTATCCAACATTTCAAGCCAACAATCCAGTTTAGCGTCAGCTTTTCAACAGCCAGCATTCACACCGCCTGCCTTCTCTAGTTACCAGTGCAGCTTTACGTGTTTCCGTTTAAAATTTCATTTTATCAAATGTAATAATCAATATGTCACAACACGACCCTTTGCATTTTCACTTCCACCGGTGTGTTAAAGGCTAATTCTGGTATTTTTAAACTTGTTAACCTAATGACTAATAGGTACAAAACGTTTTTGAATTGGTCCAGCAGATCGCCTTCACCAGCAGCTGCAAACGGGCTGCGATGTCATGCTTGCAGGTAACTGCGTCAAAGTCTGTCCACTAAAAGTGCTTGTTTTTGCCACTGACTCTGGTTCAGACTGTTATTTTAAGTGTCTGACAACATTATGGAAGGGACCCCTACAGAGACAGGCCTTTTGTTAAAGAGTAACCTTTTTGTTTAACCAGAAACAGAAAGGTTGAGTTGTTGCAGGAAGACGAAAGGATCTTTCCCTTTAACAAAAAAACATGTAAAAATAGGGCCCAGGTTTAAAAGTACTGGAATTACCCTCTAAGGTAACCGTTCACACAGATCTCCCGCTGTGTATATGTTGTGAACTTATTAACTACACTTATAATGAACAATCCAGGCCCCAAGTGAGTCATGTGGTTTCACTGTAGTAACATCGAGCTACGGTGGGCAGGGAAATAAAATGTAAAACTATTTTTGTCCAGAAAATTCCTGATGTTACTCAGCCTAGTGACACTGTAATGGAGGTCAGTGGGGATTAGACAGAAGGACCCTTCTTCTGGTGTGAATTCCCACTAAATCCCCAATTATACTTCCTTTGACTTAAGTGTGAACACCTCTTTCTGCGCAGACGCCACAGAGACGCATGCTCGTCCACCTTTTGCAGTGTTTCAGGGTCTTAAGACCCCTTTCAGACAGAGAAACACAAGAGATACAGAGGTAGATGAATTGTGACTGACCGTAATGAAAAAGTAGATGGAAATATACAGGTTAGTTTTCCTGGATCCTTTGTTGGCCGTCCGTTGTGGTTTGAAAGGTGATTTGCGCTGCAAAATTGCCTCAAAAAAGTGAAAGAATTTCAAACTTTTTACAACAAACAAGCGTGTCACAAGGCTGCTCCGCCTCCCCAGAAGGCTACGAGTTGCATTCTTCCACTGAAATACATGGTGCACATGCGTTTCTCTTGAGCAACAGGCCTCTCTGAACACTGAGCAAGTCTTCAGTCCTCCAAAGATCACACTTTTGTAGGAAGTGTCCTTCAAAAGGAGGCGGCCTCCCCCGACCCCTCAAGCCTTTCCCTGCGGGGTCCAGTTCGTTCAGGTTGCCTCCTCTCTCCTCAGAATATGCACTGCAGTCTCAGCGTTATGATCTGGAGTTCAGCATCTCTCCCTCACCTGGGCAAACAAACTGAACTGCCGCAGGGTTGCTGTTATACTCTCTGCATGCTTGGTGTGAAAGCAGGTTGGATGTCGGGGTGAATTTCGGTTTTGAATTCTCAGTACAGCAGAAAACAGCCGAACACGCTGCTGCTGGGTGAAGAGCTGAGAGGGAGGAGCTGAGATAAGAAAGATTTTTAGATGAGTTTGGGGACTTTGGGAGGGATTCTGGCTTTGGTTGGAGGTGAGGGGCGTGCAGAGGGGGGTGGGGTGGGGTGGGGCGGTAAAAGCTTAAACTACACTTCTTGCTTAGCATACAGCAATGAAAGAGGGGGAGGGGGCGGCTGGGGTTGACCCTCCTTTTCTTTTTGAGGTGAGGCTCATCGTGGCTGAAATATAGCTGCTGTCAGACGACTCAGTGCGGAGTGAAGAGGCTCCTCTGGGGATGAGGACCGGGCAGAAAGTGTTTCCACTGATGGAAAGGGAAGAGAAAAAGCCAAAGAACTGCTTCCAAGTAAAAGATGCTGAATGTTTTGGGGATTTGAGGTCATTTTATAATCCCTTTGCTTTTTTTAACCAAAACCGATATTCCAAAATACAGTGATCCAATTCTGCCACGTAAACAAGCATTCGAAAGAACCAGCAGTCAGCGGCTTAGACTGAACCACACACACACACACACAGACACACTCTGCATGCACGATTAACCCATCGACTCTGCTGCTTCAGTAGCTGGTGGAGTTGGCAGCGTATTTTGGAGCGAGCGGTGGAGAATAATGAGGTTATCATAGCATCGCTCCACACTTCATTACACCCCCCAGCTCCCAGATACCCCAGCTACACCGCCGCTACACTGCCGCTACACCGCCGCTACACCCAGGACCCGCTGAGTAAAACCGAGGCCGAGCCCAGACCTGCTTACTTTCATGTCATTGACTTCTTTCATGCTGACAGAAGGAACACGAGAACTCAGCTGTTTCCTATCGCACCCAGCTGTTTGGGCTTTCTGACACGTGTGTGTGTGTGTGTGTGTGTGTGTGCTAGTTTAAAGAGCGTGGTTTTAACTGACCTCGACAAAAGACGAGGAAAAATTACAAAAGAACAGAAATAGTGCCTTTTTAATCAAGAATCATCCTGCTCCAATACTTACTGTTTACTTGCTCCACCGAAAACCTTAACTCGACTTCATAGCCAGCTGACAGAAAGTACTATGTGACTGTTTTAAAAGTATTTTTTAGTGTGATGTATTTTTGTCCCTGTGTATATACAGTACGTCTACTAACGACATTATGTTGCCATGATTCTGTATCACAGCAGACTTCCTGGATAAATTAATGATAAATAAGAGAAATACTAAAACGAGCCGGCAAGCCGAAGTGGTTCAGCCAAACAGCGTACTACATCTGGCGCAGAAAGGCCAGATTCATAATGAATGACGTGAAATAACCGGGCCAAGTTCACCTGTCTGATTCTGGTGCCGTCTCAGCCCACTGTGGCCCAGTTCCAAACCCCTAAAACCTTGCAGCCGGATCTGGCAGCCTTACACGAGACAGCTGCGATGCACATCTGGTCGTCCGGTGCCAGAACACAGCCGAGTGAAGTGTGCAGCTCCTGGAGACGAAGGCCGACGTCCACACATCTGCTTTTTAATGTGTGAACAGTTCTGACTCATAGATTTGCTGCTAAATCTGATCAGAAACCACGGTGCCGTTTACATCACAAACATCCTTTATGACTCCTTTAAGTATCAGCGATGCAGATTCACACAAAACACACGTCATTCAGTCCAATCAGAAAGGCTCCTAAAATCTCTAAAAATGTAATTTTTAGAGATTTGGGTAATTTGAGTGATTTTTAACACCTGAGGAGTTGAAACTCTACAATTCCACACAAATTACACTTGATACGGTTGTTTCAGGCTGATTCAGATACTTTTTAGACTCAATATCTTTGAACTGGACTGGTTTTAGACGCAAAAATAAAATAAAAATCTTAAATAGAAAAATAAAATGTGAAAAACATTTAAAATAATCAAATAAAATTCGATTATATAAATTGTTGGAGAGTCTAAAATGTGTACGGTGAATTTTGGTGAATAACTTCTAGCATGTAATGGCTTTTTTAAAAATGTTTACAAAATGTGATGAGATGTTTGTACTTAAATGAAATGTCTTAATTTAAACTTCTTTCTTTTATTTACTTATACAGAGATCCAGACTGTTTAACTGACAAATGTTTGTCTCTGCTTCCTCAACTTGGTCTCACTTCACAGTTTGTCTCCGTTAACGGACGGAAAAGTCCCGGTAATTACAGACACACAGCAGTGTAACACACACACACACACACACACACTCTCTCTCTGGACGTAAACAGCCTGCGTTTACACACAGATTAACCTCGTCAGGCAGCGCTCTGCTCGCCCACTCGGATTAAGGAAAAGTAAACCGGCAGCTCCTCCGAACAGGAAGTCACACACTTCCAACACACAGCAGCCGGAGCTGTGTGAAGAAATGAACACAATGTGAGAAGCAAACACGTGTGGAGAAAATGTTCCAACAACCCAAAGGTCACATTAGTGCTGAAGTCATTAGTCAGTCAATGGTTTGGTCGATCTGCACAAAATGAGCTCCGATAATGATTAATAATGGGTGTCATTGATTGAGTTAAATGTCAAACAGTCTCTGGTTGGTGCTGAAAGTCTTTGGACTGCTGGTGAACAACAACACGTCTGAAGACGTCACCTGGAGCTCAGAGAAACTCATTTTAAACATTTTAAAGATTCATTAGAAAAAATAACTGGTAGAATAATCAATAATTAAAATGATAGTTGGCCACAGCAGAGCAAAGCAAACCGAGTGTGCAGGAGAAAAAGGTTTTAAACACATTTTCAAACTAATTTGAAAAAGCATCCAGTTGCTTGAACATCTGGCTGGATGTCACTGGTTGCTGAAAACTGTGACGAGAGTAAAGTTGCCTCCAACTTTCTCTACGATCACTTACGTTGCGTTTAAATTTTGCCGAACCCAACACAGGTGTTTTCACTGACATACGCGCTGCCATTGTTTCTGTTGTCATGACAACCGCTCCAGTATTCACTAAAGGTGATTTCACGGAGTTTAATTAGAGTTTAATTACAGGAAAAGGCACAGGAGCTGCTGGTAGCCTCCGACACACTTTGTACTGTTTCAGCATTTTGTTTTGTATGTCCACATGCTGGAAGAGCTACGTACGGAGCATTTTCAGATTCATCTGCACACAGTCGGAGCGTTTTCTGCTGTTCATCGTCACTCAGAGTGAAAACAGCTTGAGCAGAGGCAGATCATCGTGAATATACTGTTTTTGTATCAGCGCTGCATCACATTACACTCTACTTCCTATCAGTCACTTCGAATCTCATCAGTGATGAAAAGGCAGTTGAAATGATTAAAAATCTAATTAGATAAAGGTTGCATTAATCTTAAGTAACTTTAAACTCCAGGTTTTAATGGCTGCACCATCCCATCCAGTGATAATATTCAGCCGGACATGTTGGGTCTCTTTTAAAATCTGAAATAAAGTCCTGTGAGTTTGAGGCTCTGGAACAACCTGCATGAGGACATAAAGCTGGCTGAGTCAGAGTCATCTTTTGTTCTTTATTTCTTTTAGCTCCAGATGTTCAGAGGAGGTTTTGGCAGCACCTGGAATCTGCTTCTCTGATGCATATTGTTCATATACTGTATGTTGGCACTTTATTTATGTAAAAGATTATAAAGCCCTCTGAGGCTTGACTTAGATTTACCCATTCTCTATAAATAAAGATTATTATTCTTAACATTCTTCTTTAAAATCTGAACTGCTGCCAACCTGTGCAGATCCGACTCAGCGGGCGACACCTGCAGCTGCTCAGTTTCAAGTCCTGGATCCTTTTTTTGTCGTCATAATAGTACACACTATGATTTTCTGTAGTGAATCTATTCTGTACGCAGCTTCTACTTCCTGTCTGTCCTGTGAACATTTTCTCCCTGTTAAACATTTGTTTGGGGAGTTTTTCTTTATCTGAGTCGAGGGTCTAAAGACAGAGGGTGTCGTATGCTGCACAGATTGTAAAGCCCCCTGAGGTGATTGGGCATTGGGCTGTATAAATCAAACTTTAGACTTGACTAAGTGGTTTTCAAACTTTGTCGTGAACTTTGTCAAACTCGTCGTCCCGAGCAGCTGACTGCAGACTCTGTAAGAAACAGCTGACAGGGAAACAGAAACAAAGAGATGAAGTCTGTTTGTGGATCAGTTTCAGCAGCAGTCAGTCAAAGCACACACACACACACACACACACACACACACACACACACACACACACACACACACACACACTATCACTAATTCTCCAGCAGTCCACGCCCATTTCACTCAGGATGCTGAGTTCAGGAGCGTTGGCTAAATGGAGGCTGCATTATTTATGAAGCAGATTATCAGCTCACGTTCAGAACGTTCGTTTCCGCTTTTACACAAAAGCATAAACCATTATCTTGCTTTTTATCTCTCCTCCGCCACCAGCAGACCCATCACGTTAGCTTTAACTGAGCCGAGCGGCGGTTCTTCCCACCGGCGCCACGCCTCGTCTCGTCTCGTCGGGTTCTTTAGCTGCAAGTTGCTCTCGGCTCCTTCCGTTGGCGCAATGAAAATAATGAGGAAGCTTCAGCAGCCGTACAGACAGCAGAGGAAAGGTAACGGTCATGAATCACAACCACATCAGACACTCGCACATCGTGACACACACACACACACACACACACACACACACACACACACACCTGTACATTCAGCTGTTCATACCGAGGGAGGAAGATAAAGGCGCACCAGCAGAGTGCGTCTTCATCTACTTCACTCTGCACAAGCAGCATCAGCCAGAGCCATAAATGGACCTAAGCAACAGTCTTCATGTAGTGACGTCAAAGCGAACCTGGTTTCTCTAATGGGAGAAGGAAAGGTCATCACACGCAGCGCTGCACCCGCTTTTTAAAGTAACTCCATGCAAAGTTCAACGAAAACTGAAACTCACACCAAGTCTCTAGAAGTCAAAATGAGTCTGTTTAAGCTGACAGTCGACTAAAGTTCCCTCTCACCAGCTCAATACACTGGATCAGCATCAGCCGGATAAGGACCACCTTATTAACCGGATCGGGTATCTGCCGTGACATGATGAATACACATTAAACTGTTTCTCTGTTAATGTCGGCTGGTTTAATATTTTTTGGCCTCAAGTTAAATGATCATAAAATGATCCCAGAGGGATTCACTGCGATCGGCTGATACCCTGAAAGGTATAAAGCTGGATCAATGCACGATGATATGATGATATAAACCCTACGACGATATAAATGTGTCTACTTCTGCAGTTATCATTCATATTGAAGTATCTATCCCATAATATACCGGCTGTATTGGGTGATTGAGGGCAGATCAATCAACAGAGCTGTTTCGTGGCAATATTGGATTTTTATATGATTTTTACAGAAAATGTGATGAAGCAGTAATATATCAGGTCGCCACGGCAACTTCCTGTACGACCTGGGTTCTCCGAGTAACCTGAGCGCGGTTCCCAAACTCACCTGGAACTCTACGGGTTAATATCATGCTGGCCTCAAGAGGCCGAACGCGGGAGGAACACCAGGAGAGCTGCAGCGCCGGCCTCCTCCCTGAAATATCTAACCGTCTCCTCCCCCCCCTCCCCCTCCCCCTCCTCCTC
>LKNJ01005125.1:0-25728 GCA_002120245.1 Maccullochella peelii | reverse complement strand
AAACTTCCTGGTGATTTCCTGCACCAGGTTCTCACACCAGACAAGGTCAAAGTCTGCCAGGTGGACTACAACCACAATTTCCTTCAACTCCTCGTAACTGGACTGATCAAAGATGGATTTGATCGTCTCCAGGAGGTAGTTTCCTCTTTTTCTTTTGACTGATGACAGTCCAATGGTGAGATACTCTGTGAACAAAAATGAGCATTTCATATTATCATAATGTAAACAGATGCTTTCAAATGATCAATTTTAAGTTTATTGTATAGACAAGGAATGATGGGTTATAGTGGGGAAGACTGTTCCCCAGAAAATAAACTTAAACTTTAGCTGTAATTTAAGCATGAATGTTCATTCTTGACCTTGGGTCTAGAAGTTAATAATCTTACCTTAGGGTCCAAATACTCACTTTTTTGGCGCTTTCAACCACATCTCACAGTCTTCAACAGGTGATCTTCCCCACATACACAACCACCTGTTATCAAGTGACCAATACGTCACACGATAACAACCTAGCAGAGTCCACCCGCTAATGAAGACTGTGAGATGCAGTTGAAAGCTCTAGAAACAGCTAGTAAGTGGACCTTGAGTTAAAATGACTTTGTCAAAACTGTAATATTTTACACATCAGAATACCACAAAACATGAAACTTTTCAATCTGGAATATTTATGATAAAACATTTATCACTGTATATAACCAGTGATAAATTGCTGTAAATAGTCCTCAGAGGCTCAGACCTCAAATTAGAGAAAAAGAGAAAAAATTGTGAAAAAGTCAAATTCCTTTGGTGACTAAATCATGGCCATCAAGAGTAGTGCGTAGTGTTCCATTTTGAGGTAAAAAAAAGTCTCTGTGGAGCAGTTGCATTTTATTGCCGTGCTTTAAATCCCCACGTCACAGATTTTAAGTTTTAGTTCTTATTCTCAACTCATGACTTACTGTAACTCCCCCAAGCTCATGAAAATAGTCAATGTAAATTCCTCTTTCAACAAACACTAAACTTACTCTTGCGGTTCAGCGGGGTTCCAGCGAGATAACGATACGTGACATTAATGGTTCCAGAGAAATTACTGAGGTCTCTGAAGGTGTGAACATATCGTTCTGAGCTCGGAGGGTGGGCGGATGTTTCCCTAAGCTGCCTTTTATCCCCTTCCTGGAAGACAACATGAAAAACACAACATTACTTCACATTATGAAACGTAGAGAAGAAAAGAACACATACAAGCTGTCATAACTAATGCAGAAAAGGGACAGGAAAGTCATCTTGAAAATTTCAATTCCTACTGTGAATAATTCAAATGAGGGGAAACCCAGACTTTTGTTTTCTTAAACTTCACTCTAACATCCTGTACAAATTTGAGACAATATGTGTTTTGATGTGGCTGAGCTAACCCTCGACGTTTGAAGACAAAAGGAATTTTAAAACCTCTCCAGGCAGTTTGCGTAGCCGAGCAAATGGACTTGAGAAGAGCACCAGAGAGCTGAAAATGCGAACTACCTCTTAATAATTTAAATAACAAACACAGATAATGTACTGTGAGTGTGATTACCAAGTTTTGATGGCACCATGAATAAGAAATAAATCATCTGAATGATTTCAACTTGGGTCCACATTATTAAAATTTTAAAATGTCTCCTTCGAAAACAAGCACTTCTAAAAGGGACAACAAGGGTGGAGCGAACAAATACAACAACACATTTGGTTTCAAAAGCATAGTTGTATGAATTTGTTGTTCAGACATTAAGAAGGAATACAAATACTTAATCTCTTAATCTCTTTATAATTTGGAAAATAATTGCAAAAAAAGATACACAACACAAATGTACTAACCAGCACGTAGCCATCTTCAATGTAGAGGTTAAGGAAGAGGAGGAAGGTGATGAGGAAGCCGAGGAAGGGAATAGTGGAGCGTTTCCTCAGACACCTCATCTTGTCCAGGGATTTCCACACCAGCCTCATGCTGTACACACTCTCACTGGGATCTGCATGAGAAGAACATGAGAAATGACACGTTAGACTGGCTTGCTTTGAATGTCGTCAGCCCGAGTTACTGCATGAAACAATAAAAGAGAAACAATAGAGTACAAAATGAATTATTACTTTCATTTATATATTAATCTATCACTTATTTTTGCATTTATCATTAAATCAATAATTTATTTTATAACATTTTAAAAATTAAAGAAAAGTGCATATCTTAATTATAATTAATAATTAATTAATAATTTCTGTTTGTTTATTTATTTTTTTCTGACCAATGGTCCAAAACCTGAAGGTGTTCAATTTACAGTTACACAGCAAAAAAAGCAAGCTGGAACCAGTTTGGCATTTTTGCTTGGTAAAAGACTTATATCATTGATCGATTACCACAATTAATCTCAATAAATGTTTTCTCAAACAATAGATTTTTTTGTAATTGTATTTTTTTTATTTTTTTTTACAAATGTTAAATAGAGACTGGCGCAGCAGAAGAAAGGTTCTAGCCATACTTTCCTTCTGGCTGACAACAGGACCCCTGTTAGCGAATAACTCATTGGCACCTTGATGGTGGCTGTTCATGGGTGGGAAACTGATTCAGTTTCTCTGCTGGTGCAGGATTTTGAACTGGTGACCTTCCCGTCTGCTCACAAACCAGTTTCTACATCATTTAAAATCGGTTATATTTAGTAAAAACCAACAAAATACAAGAACACTATGAAGGATATGGACAATGGAGAACTCCTCATAGCCACTGTACAAGTTAGACTGACTGAGAGAGAAAACCCCAATAAAAAGCAGCAGAAGTAACAGCCTATAGATGTAACAATGACGTTGGTCTTTGCCAGCAATTAGGCATCAGCGTGTGCTTTTGTTTCACTGCTGCAAAACCCCAGAGATGCCTAATAGAATACAAACTACCTCTAAGCTCAGTTCAATGACCATACACACATCGATCACTTGCACCAGGAGTCGGCCTCACCTGGGATTCGGCTAGTCAATACCTCTTTGTGCACACTTGAAAACTGAATTTAACATATCCATCCACTGAGGACTGTTCTGTGCAATTTTCAACTCAGTGTGGTGTAATGTGGCTGGCAAGTATCAGTAAATACAATATTTACAGCTGTTTTTCTGCTAACACAGTATAACAAACCAAATAAGCACAACTACCTACAGTATATGTACAAATTATTACTGTCAATTATAAATTCAAAGAAATAGTATTGAAGGCATGTATCACGTGTCTGTTTGTGATGTAGTTGTGAAATAAACATGCTACTGAATGGAAATAGTTTTAACATGTCTGAACAAAAGGTGCAGCACAGAATTGACCAATTTAGTTAAATCAAGAAAGGCGTCAGAATGAAGTGGATAGATTAGACTGCACATTTTCAACAGATTCTCTGAAAATGTGTGTATAACAAGCCAACTCTTTGTCACATATGGAAAAAGAAATAAAAAAATCATCTGGAGCACAATACAACAAACAAAGAGCTGTAGTGCATTCCATTTAATTGCCTGGCATTCAGTGTTGGACATGCACAAGCACATATTGCCAATCTTAGAACAGTTTAACCCTCTCGTCTTATTTTCTAGCTAACTCTGTTATCTGTTATCCTCTGCCTATCAAGAACTCATCTGAGATAACAGTTTGACAGATTGAAAAATTAAAGCTGGGGTAGGCAAAATCTGTGCAACCTATGCAAAACCTTCCGCCTCTCTCTCTGCTGCCTCGTATCACTCCGCTAAGCCCCTCCCACCAAACCCACAACTTCGACCGGCAGCAGAAGGAGTCGGTTGCCCTGAGAAACCTCATGCCTTGGCTCGCTCTCCAGGGCGTGAGCCTCACCGAGACTCAGTTCCCTCTCGCCACAATTTGTCTTCTCAAAGACGCCCCTCCAGCGCTTTGTGGCCCCGGGCTTCAGAGGCAGCTGCAACGGCGTCTAACAGTGGGGTGAGAGGCTAGTACACCACACACACACCCCACTGTCCCCCATCAAAAGTTATTCCCCACTGTTTGTCATCACGCCTCTTTGCCACTCGTCGATATGTGCGCCATGGCATCGAACATAATGAGCCCGAAGCTCCGTGTGGAGCCGGGACTTGTTGTTTTGTACTATATGTCGCTGTAGGCAAAGGAGGTGTTGGAAATTTGTCATAAGTTGCAGCATTTTCTGCAAAATTTTCCATCACTGAATCAAGCTTTCACCATCTGAAAGGAAGTGCATGTGCATCTGCATTTGTAGCTCAGCCAATAGGAATGTACCCTCTCTCTGAAGTCTCCTATCACAGGCTAGATTTTCTAAAGCCTGAAAACAGAGCCAAGAGGGGTTGTAGAAGTACAAGTTTTCTCTCAGTCCGCTTGAATTTTTGCTCAATGATGCCAAAAGAATACCGCCCACCCCACCTTTAACCGTACCGCTACCTGTTATGTCTAAGCTGTGGGACTCTACATCTTCTACTAGATGGCAAAAGCTGATATTACCCAGATAAAACATAAGAATCTGATGCAATGCTACCAGCTAGAGACAACATTTGTATAATATTGATATAATTTCAGTCAAGTGTTTCACCCACAATATTTAATCATATTTGTAACAATATAGATCTTTCATACACTCTTTGAGAGCTATTTTGTTACCAACATGTGTCCATACAGACAGAACGTCAGGAATGCCCTGAATTACATGTACAGGCATGACTCCCATTATATGTGTGGTGTGTCTCCAGTAAATTGCAGAGAAACCTGAGTGACCTGCAATAAAACAATGCTATTCTCTGCATGATCCAGTGGGAGAGCTACAATTATACAACTTTTCTGCCTTGTGTTGGAGGGGAACTTGATCTCTCAGATTGGAGTTTTGGGTGTCTATTCTGATGATACAAGACAAAGTGAGGCGCCTTTCTTATTTCAATAATTCAGTACGGGCTCAGAGGAGGAAGAGGATGGGTTGCTCACACTGCCAAAGGCGCAGCTGGGAAACATGCTCGCTTTTCCTACCCCAGATTTAACTGTGACTGAGATGCACAGCAGAACACCTAAAACATCATCATCCCTATTTCCAGCCTACTGTATATTCTTGGAACATGCTAGCATATGGAAAAGGTATATATGGATATATGCATGATGGTATGAATTCACTGCGAACATCCATTAACAAGAGGGAGGCGTGTGTGTTGTTGTGTTCATTCTTGTGGCATGAATCCAGAGTGGAGCTGCAGCAGTGAAATGGACTAAGTGTGTTTTAATGGGTGTGTCATCCTAGCAGTCACACACTCCCTCAGATGTCCCCAGCACCATTTCAGGACACAGCACACTTCCAGCAGGCTGGGGCTGTTAAATATCCATTATGCACTGTGTGTGTGAACTGGACCAAATAAACCACAACACTGCCTCTCTGCTCGCTTATACCCAGCAGCGCGCTGTGCACTTAACTTGTATCAACTGTCTGTCCCAAACTCCTTTTGAAAACCGTGCTCTCGGTAAGAGGTTAAATCCCGTTAGATTGACATAAAGGGAGCTTGGTGGCAACAAAACTGTGACAACATGGCAAGTATACAAGCCATAAAGACCTCACAAATTCAATTTGAGTTTCATTCTTCTGGCTAAATGTTCAATTTGATCAAGATTTTGCAAGCCCTTGCAATTTTGTAATTCAATATTCTGTGCAATTTGTCATTTTTTACTATTTTGGCTGTAACAAACAGTCACACCCTGCTAGGAGCCAGAATTTCTTGTGATTGTTGCTACAGTTGCTCCTGGAGGAGATAAGATAGAAAATATGCCCAGAAAGGCTCCAGAAATCCTCTAAGGAAACTATCACCTGGTTGTATCACACCACGACTAGTGCCTTGGGGTTTGGAAATGGCTCTCAGCTGGAAATCTTCTGCCCATCAATCCTTGACGTCACAGCAAGCTGAGGGTTATTATGTTGCTGTGCAGAAAGATGAGCACACGAGGGAGTGAAAACGGGAAACAAGAGAATTGGAAAATTACGTGCAGAGCTCTGTTTAAACTAGGATCATGATGAAAATGAAAAATTTATGTTTCCAGTATTTCCACAAAGTGCCTTGTACAATGAGGAGCATAGAATTCAGGACTTGATTTTTATTAGGAGGTTGCATGAACTCAGATCCTGCAGCTAAAATAGTGTAATACTTTTAGGGCTGCAACTAATGATTATTTTCAATATCCACCTATAAATTATATTTCTTTTGTTTAAAGGTGGGGTAGGCAGTATTGTTTTGGCGTCACTGGGCAAAAATTCCATAATAACCGTCCAGCGTTGTAATTCAAGTGGTCTGAGAGGAAACTTCTACTACTGTCCCTCCTCTTGGCTGTTTTCAGGCTTCAGAAAATCTATCCCGTGACGGGAGACTTTGACCAATTACAGGTTATTTCAGAGAGACGGTGGGTCCGTATTGGCTGAGCTAGAAATGCAGATGCGCGCACACGTCCCTTCAGACGGTGAAAGCCTGATTCAATGGCAGAAAATCCTGCAGCTTGTCAAGAATTTCCAACACCTCCTTTGCCTACAGCGGCATATAGCACAAAACAACATGTCCCGGCTCCACACGGAGCTTCGGGCTCATTATGTTTGATGACATGGCGCTCGCATCGACGTGGCAAAGGGGCATGATGACAAACAGTGGGGAATAACTTTTGATGGGGGGCAGTGGCACTAGCCTCTCATCCCGCTGCTGGACGGCGTTGCAGCTGCCTCTGAAGCCTGGGGCGCTCTGCTCTGCAGCCGCGAAGTGCTGGAGGGGCGTCTTTGAAAAGACAAGTCGCGGCGGGAGGGACCGCGGTGTCGGTGAAGCTCACGCCGTGGAGAGTGAGCACTAAGAGGGATAAAGTTTTGCAGGGTAACCGACTCCTGCGGCTGCCAGTCGAAGTTGTGGGAGGGACTTAGCGGAGTGATACAACGGAAGGTTTTACATAGGTTGCACAGATTTTGCCTACACCAGCTTTAATCATTTAGTCTTTAAAATGTCTGATAATAGCGAAAAATGCCCATCAAAAGTTCCCAGAGCCCCAAGTGGTGTCTTTAAACTGCTGGTAAAACCCCATATTTGATGAATAAATAATCTATTAATCTTCTAATCATTTCCACACTAGATACAGTACAGTATCTTCGAGAGAGTAGGAGCTAGTTTTTTTGCTAGCAATATTTCATTTTTTCTGTGTTCCAGGCAAAAAGTACCTTGGCAAGCTATCGCTGGATTCATCCTCAATGTCCTCCATGCTTCTCTGGCAGCCAATATGAGATGACTGATCCAGGAATTGTCTTCCTTTCCCCTGCTACACCCCCTCCCTCTAATGGTGAAATCTGACGGAGGCAGACTTCAAATGGAAAACAAGGAGCTCCCCAGTGAGGAGAAGGCAATTATAGTCTGGCCTGATGTGCAACCTAATGCCAAGAATTCTATATCACACCAAAAAAACAAAACAAATCAAAACAAAACAAAAGGACTTCCATTCCCTCTCCATTCGTAATGGCTTGATTGCTGCCGAGTGGAAGCAGTCCTCCTGCATGCCAACGATACCACTTTTTGTTTTTCGAGAGCTGTGAAAGGGGAGTGAAGAGCAGAGTAAATGGAAAAAAATGTATAGGATTGAGCAGAGCGGCGCTGACATGCCACAAACATGAGTTGAGTTCCACAGTAATTTCACATCCCATCTTTCCAAGGTTGTTCCTTTACAGTCATTTCCACAAAAGTGAAACCACAATGTCAGGATGCCTTGGAGAACGTGTGGCTTGGCTGAGGAGTAACACCTGCAAACCTGAATCTGAAAAAATCTGAATAGATTGCTTTGTCATATAATGTTTGTGTACAATATCAGCATAATGAATTCATTCCTTTTGAACGCTGGCAGGGAACTGAGTAAGGCAGAATAATGAAGATGAGATTTGAAAATAAAATATTCTCCTCTGGGAGTCTCAGGTACACACAACATTGAGTCCCTCCATGTGTTATTCAGAAATCAAAATAACCTCTTAATAAACACTTTTCTTGCCGGCTTGAATCAACTCTCAACTTTCGGTTTAGGCCACGCCGTTTTTAAAATGTGAAGCTGTGTCTCTGTAATGGGAAAACCTAGATGGGAAACTCATTGTGAATAAGAAAAGGGGAAAAGATTAATAAAATGGGTAGCAGAAAGCAATTCTCCCACATTCATCTTGTTATCTGTTTTACATTATTTCCCCTGGGTATCCTGCACCTTTCAGATATACAGCTCTGCACAAATAATCAATTAAGCCTGCAGATTTGCAGGGATTCAGCAGTTGCTTTGTGTCACGCCTTCAGCCACTTTCAATGGATTTTCTGTCTCGATAAAAAGCCGAGAGTAACAAAGGCTTTTGTTGATAACAAAATTGTGGCGCAGGGCGGAATAATAAATCCCTTTTATTATGAAATGGCTGTTTTGTTAATAATTCAAATTGGTCAAACAGTTTACCAATTACTACATTCTTACAGCCTGCTAGACAAAGGAATCTGTCATCTCCAAAGACTTAGCGACCCTTGTCAGACATCCACGCCCCTCATAGAAACACGGAAATGATCTTAATTATCGGGATGCAATGGGGAATTGTCAGTGAGGGTGTTATCAATGCAGGCTGTGGTAAATGAATGCCTGAAAGCTGTGTTACTGGGAGATCCACCATGTCATTCCTGTAAACCATGTGTGCCACAACAGCCAATCATGTTTGAGGTTGATGACCTGTCATCTCCACAAAGGTAATCTTCCAGAGGGAGACATCATGTTATTTGAGGCGACAACAAAAACGTATCTTGCTCTGTTTTTTCTTTGTGTCTGTAAACTGCCAAGTGGTTTTCTGATCATAAAATGGTCCCAGACGTGGTGTGCTTCACCAATCCCAGCTGCATCAAACTCCGGAGGCCAGACGGTTGCGCCAAGGACCCAAACAGATGTACCATCCCACGACAGCAGCAGCGCCACCCTCCCCCATCGCCTCCCTGCACTGGGCCTGTCACCGCTGTCAGCAGCTTGAGCTCACTCACTCTAATGGGAGGAGGAGGTGTTGTGGAGGCGTTGGTAGAGGGGAGAGTGTGTGTGTGTGTGCTGAATGTGATGCGTTCCCCATGGACACACTGTCCAAGTGCGCCACCACCAACCGCCACTGATACCACCGCTGTGGCCCTCGAGGGAGAAACAAGCAGTCCAGTGACAATGGCACTTCCAGCTGTTCTCCCATAAAGAACTGGTGTGCAAGACAAACCTTGGAGCGTAAAAAACCCCAAATGGCCTCATCCAGTCAGCCTGTCAGGCTGTCTAATACAAGAATATTTCTAAGCACCGCCAAACAGGCTTTTCTATTCCGGACGGCCCCGGTGTCCTTGCCTTTATAAGCTCATACAGTACAGTGAGAGGACAGTGCCTTGTTCTTGTTCCAGGATGTGCTGGAGACATCAACAAAGCTTTTCAATTCATCAGCACTAAGGCTTTTTTTTGATTGGGAAGAGCTTCCTCAGATCTGTTCATATTTTTCCCCCTATTTGATTTCTACTTATCTGGCTGGAGAGGAAAAGGTCTCACATCATTTATAGCTGTGAATGGACTCGTGCCATCTCTGGACAGCCAATCTGTGATATGAAAGGGAGACTGCATTTATCATGAAACACAAACGGAGTGCAATCAAAGATCCTAATGTGCTGATGATGTGGCTTCATTGCGGAGAACTGCTGTGAGGCTCTTGGACTCACTGCAGTGATGGAAAGAGCCACTGACAGTCTCGACGTGAAAGAGATTGAGGATGTGGCTGCTACTGAAGCTTTCAGAGTGTTGTCTGGATGTTTACGTTTAAGGTCAGAGGGAAATATGAAAGCCTTTTGCCGTTCCAGCTGCGGCAAGCATAATGAGGACGGGAGGCGTGAGAAATTATTCATATGTGACCGAGCCTCTCCACGGCCCTTCTAAGCAGTTAGCACTTTGACCTAGATTAGCGCTCTGCCAGGGGTGCACTTGGGAGGGATGGCAATGGAGGACTGCGATACTGTCTGCTTACTTCCACTAGAAAACACACTTGACATGCGTACACCCCCGGTACACATGCAGACACATGCATATGCTCTTCATTTCCCTCCCATCCCTTGTGAAGATGCGGCCGGTGATATAAATGATTACCTACATCCGAGACAAAAGATGATTAGTATTTGAATATTGTGAAGTACTCTCTAGGGCAAAGATATTCAATTAGTTCTTTGTTATATCACATTCGGCTAATAGACTGTGTGTCTCCCCGACTTCAAACTCCCTGACTGCACTTTGTGTCTGACATCATGTGTCACAAACATATGCTGCTGCTCTCCTGAGGCCATTTTGTACATTAAAAGCACAGACCCACGTGAATTAGCAGACAACAGCCTGTCATCATGTCTACTTCATAAAAAAAAACCAAAAAAAAACTGGACATTGGCTACGGGCATGAGAGAGGATGAAATATAAGGGGGAGGATAAAAGCCATTGAAGAAATCCCCTTTCCCTCTCCTTCTCTCTCTCTCTCTGTCTCCATTTGTGAGACAGGAAAAAGGAAGAGGAGACTTGGCTCTGCCTTAAAAGCACTTAAAAAGCCAAGGTCACCTCCTGGTCAAATCTGTGAAATGAGAAAATGGCTGAAGGGGCAAGAGGCCGGTGGCAGATAACATGAGAATGCACTATCTCCTCCCTACACATTTAGTGCAAGGGAGGACGGGGGACTGGCAGGCTTTTCAAAAGGCTTCGTGTTGAAATGACGACTGCACACACAATAAGATGGCCCAGTTTCACCCAGTATGACAGCGCATACATTGAAGTGCTCTTAGGGAATGAGCTTTTTGGTCAAGCATAGAGTGGACAGCCAAAGAGCTGAATGTGAGCTCACGCAACTGGGTTTTGCATTTAATCACAATGGCTGAAAGTACTCAGGTAAATTTCAAGGCGCAGCCTCCTTTTTAGTCAAGAATCATTAACGGCATTTGGAAAATGGATCCTAAAACTGAATTGATATTGTGCTAATCCAACGATATACGTCAAATCAAGATCTAAAAAACATTGACAACTACCTCCCTTAGGTAGAAATCAGAATAGTAAAACTCAAATGTTATCAGGTGGCAGTTTTTGGAGATGGTCCACTGACACTGAATTATATCTTCACACCGTGGGCTCAGATTTTTTTAAACTTCTATTTAAACGATGGGCTTGCAGCTGTGACTCATTTGCTATGACCCAATGTGCCCATAACTTACAAGCCCGGTTTGAACACAGGACTATTATAACCTGGGGTCCCACTGTGATTTGTAATAATGGGCGGCTGTGGTACAGCGGGTAGTGTGGTTGTCCATCAACCCCAGGGTTGGTGGTTCGATCCCGGCTCCTCCTATCCACATGTCGAAGTGTCCTTGGGCAAGACACTGAACCCTAAGTTCCCCCGGTGGAGGCCAGCACGGCAGCTGTGTCCCCATTGGTGTGTGATTGGGTGAATTAGACTAATGTTAAAAAAAGCTTAGATTACTGTACAGCGCTTTGGGAACCGTTTCAACGGTTGAAAAGCGCTATATAAGTAATAGTCCATTTACCATTTAATAACTGCAGATGGACGTCTGTGTTTTAATAATGCGTGACTCAGCCATGTCCATGATGTGTAAAGTAAAAAAATTCAACCACATATCACCTAGTAGAAGTCATCTTTTGTGATTTTTACATACTTTTAAAAGTCCTCTAGAGAATAATTGATGCTGCCGTTGAAATATTGATGATTTGGTACCATACTGGATGCAAATTCAGGAGTTTTATCTAGCTAAACCCACTAGTGACAAAGGCTAGTGAAAAGTTAGTTTTCACAGGAGGTGGTGGTGACCAAAACCAAGCTAAATGAGAGTGAAAATTCGAATAACATTCAACAGGTGACTAGAAACCGGACTTAAATGAGATGGCAATGTTAGTCCGCATCTGCTGAATGTGCAAGTTTGCAACTGTTCATTGACACGTTAGCCACAGCAACTTTAGCTTGTTTTGGATTAATGCCACTTTAAATTGCAATAAGATCCCTATTACAAGTCATGTGAGAATAAGGCTATAGTGTCCCAGCTGTTTCCTCATTATTCTCTGTCTATGGAACAACTGCAGGATTAGTTTGTAGATGATGATTATCACTAAACTGTGATCTTCTGAAATTCAACTTTAAATGGGAAACTTCCTTTAAGGCTTTAAGGTCACTATTGGGCAATATAACAAACTCATCACATAGATACTTTTAAAATGAGAAACAAAATCCACACTGTGAACCTTTGCACATCCCCTAATTAATATTTTGCACATCCTGCACAAGATGTACAGCCCTTCATTTTCATAAGACATATTGTACAGTTCTTTCTTATTTTATCTTATTCTGTTTTATTTTATAATATTTCTTCACATTTTTATTGCTAAATTCTCTATTTTAAATTTGTATTCTTGACTTGCTTTTTTTTTTTACAGTACTTGCTTTTTATTAGCTTTATTTTATATATATGTATAGATTTTTAGACTATGCTTATTTATGCACCAATATACCAAAGCAAATTCCTTGTATGTGAAATCCTACTTCTGATTCTGAACATCATGCTTGAACAAAAAATGTAGTTCAGATTAGAAAATTTTGTAAAAATTTTGATTTTGACAAAACTGCACACATCTCTAACAGCTGGTATATGATAATAGTAACATCATTATTGTCTCAGTCAATAATTGTTAACTGCATCTTGTATTGATCCTGAAGGCAAACATTCATCAGAAAGCAAAAGAAACCGGGCTGCATTACTGAGATTGCAGTAGTGTTTACAATTTAAATCAAGAAATCTGTAATCTTTAGAGTTGTATATTTCAAATGCATCCTTCACAATCCTAGAGATCACACATTCTTTCCTCCTGAAGGCAGGAGAATGAGCAACAAAAAGAAACTGAGATGTACAGCACGATACCTCAGTGGAGAAGCCCATGTTTCCTGCCGGCCTCATCAGCCTTGAATAGCGGCGTTCTTCTCTCTGCTGCAACATTGACTACCTATCCCAGTGCTAGACTGATGGGAGAATATCCTATATCCCTGCATCCTCGATAGTCTCCCAAGTCTCCAGCATGAATATTTGATGAGAGATGTGTGGGACGGCCAATCACTAAAAGACATTTATCTCCAATACCCCTGACTAGGCTGCCCTCGCTGAGCCTCTCCTTTGGTAATCAAAAACAAACGTTTCACGGATGAAAAGGCCCTTTCAAGAGAATCATTGATACCACTGTAATGCATGTATGGAAGATTAGCTCGGCTGCTTGCCGAGAATGCATTAGGATTCCAAATCTGATACAAACATGAGATGCTTTCTTTTTTTAAATCTTACATTTATATTTTCTACTACCGCCGCCACCAACAAAATGATAAAGTGCAGCCTACTTTTTGTACATCTCGCCCTGCTTGTGTTTGTTGTGTCTGGCCTCCCATGAGTCTCCAAGAGCACATGGTCTATATTAATTAGCTATTCTGGGACTTCTGTACTTATTCAACCTTAACGACCCTGTTTGTGCCACAGCAACATTACAGAGTGTTCAGCAAATTCCTGCGGTCATTGCTCAGACCTTGAGTTTTCCATCATGAGCCTATTATTTTATAACCTTGGTTATGCAAAACACTGTGGCATTTGTGGTGACAGAAATGAGCTCCCAGGTCCTCATAAAAAACCCTAATCCAGTTCTGTACCCTTTTAATGATGCTGCAATTGAGCAATTTCTTCATTGTAGTTCAACTATTACAGCTCTTTTTCTTCTATGTCCAACTAATGAGATTGGAAAAGTATGAAAACTGTGGATAATGTAGAAGTTCTGCCCCAAAACACAGTGACTTTTGAAGGCATCTGTCCAAGCGCATTCAATTGTTGAGTTACTGTTATCATTCGACAACTCTATCAACCCCCTGCAGATGTATTATAGTCATTTTGTGCTATGGGGCAAGAAAGGTCTTTTTAATTGCAGCGTTGACCTCAAACTGCTCAGTGGCCAACAGTAAAGGACAGTGGTTGTACTGGGCCACAAGCAGGTGCCCTATGTGATGCAAAAATGATGCGGATTATTTGATTCGATTTCTGGTTACATAATACCACAAAAGCTTTCAGTCAGTGTCTCTATGGCTCTTTTCTGTCACTCGTATTTGTAACTGTGGTGGCAGTTTATTGCTATAATCAGATAGAACTAAATGAGGCACCAAACCAACTGTAACACAATTACACTTTAATTAACGAGTGTTTTACTGTTCAGTGACATTTATGCTCAGAGCTAAAGACTAAAAATGACTCCACAAAGATGACATTGGCTAACTTCCCCGAGTCTGATTCCTGAAAGTCTGAAAATCATTTATAATCAGGTTGAGGGCAAACGTCTCCTACAGTCAAGAAAGGGTGTAACATTCTCCTATGTATATTTTGTAGAATTACACATGTGTAATGATAGTTACATGCCAGTATGCCAACATGTTAATTAGTCCGCTTTATAGTTAAATATAGACATGTTTATAATTACTCTTCTTTTTCTAAAAAAAAACATCTACTACTCTTCTTTTTCTACTGACAATAGATCCTTCATTAACCCTGAGGTTAATGAAGGATCTATCTGTGTGTTACAGCTCAGTGAAATTGTGTGTCTCTTGTTTTTGGATGTGTAGCCAAAGGGACTATTTCTTTTGAATAGTGGTTGTCTGCAATTACTCTTTAGGTGGATCTGTTGCTGTCAGTTTGAGATGCTGACAAAGGATGCCCTTTGCCTTTGAAGTACTTCATCTTGCCTCAGGTAAAAGAGTCCATAACTTGGCAAAAGGGAAAACTTTTTGTTTGGTTCCCAGCCTCAGGCAGGCTTTCAACCAAGTGGGTTCCTCTGATGTTGAAATATACACATTACACATTCAAAATAGTACGTCAAAGAAAATAAAAAAAAGAGAGAGAGAGAGAGAGTCATCCCTACTCATTTCATGAAAGTGCAACTAGACCACTCTGTTAAGAGAGCATGCTGCACATTTCCTCCTGCCTTTTGAAATAGCAAATCAGAATCCAGAAAAAGCTTGTCTGTGTGCATTATTAATGCCACTACAGTATAAGAGGTAGCCAAGAGTATGCCTTTCATCCCAATCTTTACCTGCCAGCATGGCTAATAAAAACACATACATCCTGTTCATCATTTCGAGTCTGGACATGTTAGAATGAGTACTATGACTTGCTTTTATTACTTAAAAGCATGTTAGACCTAATTAATGTTAAAGGCAAAAACACATTAATGACAATATCTTCAGTGAAGGTGAGAGTCGTGTTTTCAGCAGGTCTCCAAATATATTCCACAGACACAGCCGTTCTCTTTCACCTCCAAAGCAGAGGCTCTTGTGTTTATTATTCAGCGTAAGTCGGCACACCAGCCAGGCTCCACCTTTGGCTCATTTCCGAACAATTTTCAAGCTTCCTGTAAAATGAATATGCATTGCCTTTGCAGTGAATCCATTTGCAAGACAGAATGATAATGAAGAGAAAGTGCTTTCAAAAAACCCAATTAATCTCATGTAAAACGGCTGCTCAATGCTTCTAATGAGATGCCATTTTAATAAGCGGGTATGTTGTACAACAAAGCCATTTGGTAAACATTATTGTTTATTTGTTTGATGACATGCAAGCAATGGAACGGATTGGATTTTGTGAAAAATAAAAAGACTTTAATGTAAAGAAAATGCACCTTTTAACTCGCAATGCGCAGCCTACAGTACACACAGAGATTATTGTTACACGTGCAGAAGTGCACAGAGAGAATTCATGTGTCTTTTGATTTCAGGAGTTTATACAAAGCTGCATTAACATTAAACAGCTTCATACTGAAAATAACCTTGAGCAGTGAGCTATCTGAAGTCTATGCAAAGAATATTACAATAACTAAAGAAAATCAAGTTTGTCTCCATAGGAGGATGCTGCTCTAAAATTGACACAAATTTAGATGGAAAATATTTATGGGAACCTCATAAACAGAAGCTCAGTGCAGGCACAACCTAATTTCTTTTTTATTGCACCATGAAATACACCTTTCAGAGGCTGCTGCTTGGGCACGTTGAAAGGAGAAACAGGATGTGGTCGGACTATGAGCCATGCTGTGTCAAAGCCCAGTGAAAACCAAATTTGAGGGGTAATCGGTAGCTTGTAAACAACGCTGCTTTCAGAAGAAAACAAATCTACTTGTTATCGACTGAAAGGCAGCCGACTGCATCTCTGCCTGGTTGAATGTGTTTACTTATTCATCAAGGTGGAGAGGGCCGGCTACTTTCTCAAACTCTGGGTCCCAGCAGTTATCCTTTTCCTGCTGTCGGACAAGAGGGCCAGACCTGATTAAAGATGCATGGTGATCAGTGAGTTGAGCTTAGAAATCGCAGAGCTTTATATTTGACGTGGGGCAGCGTCACGTCAAATATTCATGACCCCAACTGTGTGCACAGTCTTTGGCACATGGAGTTAATGTAGCTTTTTCCACCCATGTCTGTATATGTGCATCCGTGTTAGGCAGTGTAGGTGCTGCATCCTCATCAGCAGAAAGAAAAGGGAGGATGGATGGGTGGCAGGCTTAAGAGGCCAGCGGGGTTGTCGTCACATTATCTTAGCATGAAGGTTGCCCCACAAAAAGGAAAAGTGAGGCAAAGATCTCATTCAGTGTTACTGGATGGTTAGGTACCCCGTGTTGTGCTGTCTGACCTGTGCTCTCTGCAGGTTGCTTGGTATTCATGGAGACACTCGCAGAATGAGAGGTAATAAGAGCGTACGGGGCAAACTGTGCAATGAAATGAAGAGATGGAGACCAAAAGGGCCTCTGAGTTTTACTTAGTATTCATGAGCAATACAACCATACAAATCGGAGGGATGTCTTTGGGTTGGTGTAAAGGTTAGAAAAATGGGTTTGTGGTCAGATCGAATCTCAGACCAGCTGGTAACACTGCCCTGTTTCTCCTATACTGTCTTTAACACCAAGTCATGGGCAGCTAACAGTGGGAGATTGTGTTTATACTGGGGATATGTGTCATTGTATCCAACTGTCAGCATGTCTGTCAAATTAAAAATTGCCTCATTTATATTTTGCATTTTTCTATCTAGCAAGCTAGTGTTGAATGTAAGAGCAATCTGTTTTTCTCAGAGTTACGACTGTGTGTAAAGTTGACAGCTCCAGTATAAGTGCATGACTTTTCTTATAGTCACTGTAAAAAGCGCCAGGGCGTTGGCTACGGCTACTTTAACGTTGATCTCTTGTTTTGTATTTCTACATGTTGGATACAAAGTGTGAAAAGCCGAGACAGCTTTGACGTTTTGGGGGGCAACTTTGATGGAGCTAGGCTAGCAGTTTCCACTTGCTTCAAGTCTTTACGTTAAGCTAGCTACATCCCAAACATACAGCAGACAGATGGAATTAACACCAGTTTTGCCAACTATTTTAAAACCTGCTCTATGACCTCACATATATACATACACGCATGCATGTATGTAAAAAGTTAAAAATTCAAAAGATTGACTTCATTTTGTGAAAATATTTTCACGAAGCGTAACCGACTCTAGCTAGCGTCATCATTAGCTATTTTTAATATTCAGACTACTATTATATATCATCAATATGAATCTAATCTACCTGTAATTTCACTTTTTTTTAAGTAGGCTGTTATGTATAGACTGAAACTTCTCAAACAGAGAGGATCCAGACACTGGAATAACTAAGGTCAAGGTCAAATGTATTTCTAGAGCATTTTAAAAACAAACCAAGTTTGTGCCAAAGTGCTTAATAACAAACATAATTCAGCAAAAAAATTATCAAAAGACATAAGTACTTAATACATGCATAAATACATCGTGCACGTATACACACACCAATATACACAAACACACACATACAGACATTCATGCAGTGTAGAGTGCAAATCATGTCAGGAATCATTGCAGGGGTAAGCAAGGGAATAAAAGTGGGTTAAAGGAGTCAAGAGATTCTGCTGCTCTTATATTTTTAGGGAGACTATTCCAGAGTCTTGGAGTCTTACTGAGAAGGCTCTGTCACCAAAAAAGTTTGCGAAGAGATCGTGGGATAACTCTTGTAAAGCTGCAGCCGCAGTACGCAGGGTTGCTAAAGGGGTCTTAAAAGGCACTCATAGAGAGAGAGTCACTCATTTGGCAACACCGACTGACACTGATCTTCTGAAACTTTCACTTCCCAAAATGTGTTCCTGTAATTGGAAAAAAACCAACTATAATAAATACGTAACTAAAATAAACTTAATAATATCCTAGATGGTAAATAAGCCATTAAAAAATCCTAAAAAGTGTCAGTATTAGTTGCACAAAAAATAGCAGCTCTGTCTTTAATAAATATTTCTATAATACACAGTAATGAAATGTATATGTCATGTGACATATGGAGATGTGATATATGTTTTTATACTGAGGACATCTATTCCATTCATTTCCATTCTGTCACTGATAGCCACAGAAACAATGATTTATTCTTGGTCCTTTGCCATCATTGTGATATACATAGTATTTATATTGGGTTTTAAAAGAGTCAAAGCTTTCCAGTCCAGCTAATAAGCCATCAAAGAGAGTCTAAAAATATCTAGTAAGCCTCTTCTCTCTGCTCCATTCACGACTCAAAAGGAAATATGACAAATGGCAGTCAAATCTCACTGTAACAGCTTTAAGTAGCTTCTACACTGACACTATGCATCAACCCACAGTCTGCGACCACTTCACTCTCTATGGCCATCAGAAGAAAACAGTCCTGTTGTCTTTAGGGACCTAATGCCGCTGGACTTTTGACTACAATTTTGAAGGATTTTTAAAAAAATGTGCAGTGATGCTAAATGTGTTAGACGTGTCATTGAGCGTCCTTTCACATTTTCTCCCCCTGCAGTGGTGCCGTGGTGCTCATTTTCTCACCTTGTTTTATTCTCGGCTCAGATTGGAGATGCATGGGCGATTATTGCCTTTTGTTCAGGAAGAGTGACAATGGGCGCTGAGCCATGGCCTGCTCGGTCTCTCGTTTGTGTCTCACTGGCTGTGAAATACACCCCCCCCGCCCCGAATGAGCGATATGAGAGGCAGCACAGTTCAGTCCATGATGGATGTTGTCTTTGTTCCTTGGAAGGCTCCAGTACATTTTAGCTGAGATTTATAACAACCCAGCAAAAAAGATGCAAACAAATTAAGTTTGCACACAATAACAAGAGCATAAGGATGAAAGGAAAATTGATAATAATGATTATAACAGTGTACTAAACATTGTCCTTTGCAGTTTCAACTGACCTGCCAGAACTGAAATGAGGCTTTACCTTAGTTTTCAAAAAGCCATTTTCATTATTATGCCCCACTTATCAAACTGGGACAGAGTATCTCTCTCATACTGTACGGTCACCACTCCTGTGAAATCATAAAGCAGAAAATCACCATCCATCTGACATTTTTCGCTGGGGAAATAGTGGCCATAACTCCTGACTGAGTTGGCATTTGGAAGTTGGACGTTTGCGCCTCAGGGACAGGACAGGAGCTGTGGGTTGAGAGTCGAGAAGTTTTTTTCTCTTGTGGAGAGGATCCGCTTTATCAGTCACAGCTGCTGTGTGCCAGGCCCTGGTGGGCACAGACGTTTGGGGGAACCCCTACATTTCACTCTACACGGTGGGGAGTCTCTCAAAATAGAAGACAATAATATGCATGGTGGGCTCTTCAAGGAGGAAATGTAACACACCATATGGGAGCCGGAGCATGCAAAATATTGAAACATTGCTTTAGACACAGTTGTCTGATGCTGCTGATAGCTTTCATTCCTGACTCTGACAGCCGCGAAGCAAGGATTTCTTTGAATACATAAATTCTGGGTATACACATACAGCTTTGTGAAGGGTGGCACTAGATGACAGAAAATGATGTGTCTTCCATTATTCAAAATAGAGCTCAAATCTTTCCCAACAATACAGATGTGAACCTCTGAATTTTCACAGCTTTAAAACAAATGTACACACAAATGTTTCAGTTAGCTCAGTTCTTGTATGAATAGCTCATTGCAAATGCTCAGTTGATCATTTAAAGAATGAAGAATGCTTGAAATAAATAACAACATAAAGAGCCAGCATCAGGACGACAACAGCGAATCAGTGAGCACTGATTCTGCTGACTGCTGACCTGACTTTTGAACATGAATGTTTGATGAGAAACTTAACTAGGCATGCTAAATCGTTTTGCCTGTAATCAGTGCTAATTAAATGGAAATACAGTATGTCACCGTTATCTGTTTACCATAATCCAATGCATTGTAGTGACCGAGAATGAGATTCATTAGCCAATAAACTCTACCGTGAAGTGTTATAAATGTCATGATTCAGGTAATCATTAGCAGAAACAGTAGCGGTAAAATAATGTTACAACACTGATCACTTACTGTAAGTAACATGTTCTTTGACCAGTTCTTTGTCCCACTCAAAAGGACATATCTTGGGGTTGTGAGATGTTTAGCAAGACAGACAAGCAAAAAAAAAAGATTTGTGATACACAAAATTATATAATTTCTTTCCTAATCTTTACATTTCTTGGGAATTACTGAATAATTGAACTCTAAAAATCATCCATATAAAACAGGGACAAAAACCTACTAAGACCAGTGCAACCAGTTATGATGGTTCACAAGCCATAAAGGTTGGGAACCACTAGCTTAAACCGCAGGACGTTTCCATGCTACGCATCTACTTCCACTCCTAAAAATAAACCATATTGCAGATAGTTTTTCTTCTGCATAAAATGAAAAGTTTGCAGTGAATATTCCAAACCAATTTACACAGGTATTAACTAGCAGGTTACCGTTTCTTTCAGCCCAATCTTTGTGCTATTAATAGTCACAATCCGATAAATGTCATTCCACACTTAGGTAACTGAATTATTTAGTCATGTTCCCCTTGACATCTGATGTTGTTCATTCTCTCTCTATTTTCTGCACCCTCTCCCTTCAGACGTTAAATTAGATTAACATCTGAGCTTTGGGTAGGCTAAAGAAATTGGACATTGAGCCACTTAACCCTGTCCACGGCCACCCCTCTATTACACAGCCCCCTTCCCTCTGAAACCTCTCCTTCCAGTAAATTATCATGAACCAAACCTTCTCTTTGATGTGATTGAGGCTTGTCTCCACTAGAGAAATTAACCAACATTCATCAGAACCTCGGCACACAGGCAGAAAAACAAGACGAGTGTTTTCCTTGGTGATATGTAGAAATTATAGTCTTGTCAACAGAAAGGCAGACTGTTCAATTAGACGCTGGGCTCCCTCCTGCAGGCGAGCAGCACAGCAATGATCCAATCAGGAGGAGAGCTGGCTGGTTAATATGGCTTGTCACGTCTCAGCTCCCTTATCTCTGGGTAATGCCGCTCAACGCCAAAGGGGCCTTGCAGCCAACTCATTCCAATTGATTTAGAGAGCATCGAGAACCCGCCCCCTTTAACAAAAGGAAATACTAACCTGAGTTGAGGTACTCGATGGTAGAGAGGCGGCTTTTATCCAGCCCACGTGCTTTAAACTGTCGGCATCGCTTTGAGACACTAACTGCTGACATTTAACAAAGACAACAATGTGACCTCCGGGGCTCCATTCAGAGCATAAAGGTCAAAAGCTGGACTTGGGCTCCCACAAGCTGGGAGAGAGCAGTACCAACTGTGAATGCTATTTGTTAAATGTTGACGCTAGTTATGCAATTAAAGCCTTTGTTCTCCCACTACCACTGTGGTACAGACAAAGTGGCGGCACAGGGAAGATGGAGATAAGAGCTAAAGAGGCAATCTTTAGATGAAAGGTGAAAATGTAAAAAGCTCATAAGTCATGAAGCATTCGCTCAGATTCCCTGTCACCCACCTGTTCTTGAATTCAAACTACAATTATTATGCTTTAACACAAACCCAGTGACATTCACATTCTGTCTTTTTATAACGTGTTTACGAAGAGGCTGTTTCACCGCTGAAAAACAGAGCTCTTGGAACATTGAACTGTACCTGTGGCTCTGTCAGACATGAATAAACCATGCAGCGCTATCGTGATGAAGGAGTCAGCATCTCCAACTCATAGATACACAGGGTCTGATGCTCTGTCTGTTGAGCCAGTGTCCCAACATTGACTGCCGGTTGTAATTCTCTCAAGAGATTGGAGCTGACAATCTTCGGCTTGCCAGACACAAAATCCTGTTTATCTGTCAAGACGAGCGGCTGTAGCCCACCATTCTCTCCCAGCTCTGCCTGTAAGCTCTCTGGGCGGACAAAGTCTTAGACAACATGAAGACAGAAAGACAGGCCTGATAGCAAAACTGGCTGTGCCATACTGACACCAAGAAGTTCGGCCAGTTGTGGCTACCCAGGACTGCAGAGGCTCACACTCACTGGAAGACTAGATTTGACTTTCATGTTCTTTTGAAAGAAGTGCTTGAGGTTAACTCCGACTTTCTTTGTCTATAATAAAATGAGGTACTCCAAACTTATCAAACTGCATTCTAAGAAAGTTTTGGGTGTCTTCTTGCTATCGTAGACCTACTATCTTTCCAAATAAGGACAGATTTCTTTGTCAGCCGTTGGAAATTGATTTCACATTACCTTATCTGAACAGTGAGGGGTGCATGCAGTGTTTCGAGGCTCTAAAGAATCAAAGTGGGTTGACAAAAAGTCTTGAGACTACTTCAGAGATCAGTGTTTCTGGTGGAGTGACACAGAGCTTGTTCATGTAAGAAGGACTAAAGACAGAGGGATTACAGAGCATAAAACATGGCTGAAAAGGACAAATGTGTAACTCGGAGAGAGATGGCAGCTGTGGCAGGCTTGTGAGCCAAGGTGCCAGTAGAGAGTGAGAGGGGAGTGTTGATGGGCTTGCTGGGTGGAAAGGAGTGATGTGAGGGTAAGGTCGGGCAGATGGTGGCCGATAATGAGGGTGTAGAGGTGTAGGGAGGAGGGGAGTCATGCTGCTCTCAGGCTAGGGCTCGGCAGCAAAGCTCAGGACTGACTTCAGGACCGGAGAGACTGCGAGGAAAAAAAAGTGTGTGAGGTAGAGGGAAGAAAGCAAGAATAGGCCCTGTGATGAGAGTGAGCCCAGTAGCTCTGTGCAACCTTTAACAAGCACACCCATCATCCCATGATGTCTGCACTCGATGCACCGAACCAGTCACCAAATGTGAGAAATATTTCAGCATTCACTCTCTTGAAATTCTCCAGCTCCTTTGGGTACATTCACTCCTGGAATCGTTTTCCAATGTCTTGACCTTGCCTTCATTAGTGGGTTGACATTAATGCATAATTAATAAGAAACAAATGAGTCTATGCTAATAAAACGGCTAGAAGTGTGACAAGGAGGGTGCAAATTCTTGTGGTCTTGAGTCTGACTGGGAGGGACAACATCTTCTTTCCTGCCCACATACACTATCAGGTAATTGTGGGAAAAATACAGCTGAATTGTGCTATCTGGGGCAGCAGGGCTACGAGTAAGAAGAGCAGATAGAGATAACAATGAGAGGAACATTAACAGGCTAGAGGAAATGGTTTGAGGTGGTTGCAAGTTCTCCCTGTAAAAATAATCAAAATATAGTCCTCAGAAGCACAGTTAGTTACGCCACTATCGTCTAATCATTGCACATCTAAAGCCCCTTAGCAAGCAAGCCAAAAAATGTGAGCACACACAAGAAAAAAGGAAGTCAGAAAATCAAATAAAGTAATGAAAGGATGTGTCCTAATCCGGCTTAGATGTCATAATTTGTGATGGCAGAAAAATGTGTGCCTTGGCAATTTCACATTAACATTCTGATAGGATTTCCTATTGGTGTTGACAGCGCTCTTTGCTAATTCTTCTTCTTAAAAAAAAAGAGCAAAAGTTCCTTTTTAAAAAAAAACAAACATTCTGATTAGGTTTCATATTTGTGAAAAGAGAAATTTTTGCTTTATTAAGTCCCCTCTTCCCACCCCTCTTTCTGCCTCATTTGGTCATGATGACAGTTGACAAGCCCTGCTGATTTTTTCATTAACAGCTCCTACTGTCACCAAAGTGTTGGTGGTACATAGGAAATGAGCGCTCATATCAATATTCTGGATGACATCTCACACACAATGCATCTCAAGTAGACACTGACTCTGCCACATGGTCCCAAGGGGTGAGCTATTGATCAGCCTGCATTATCATTTTCGATCTACAAGCCCAATCAGGACGGGATCAAAAACAACCACGACTTAAATTTTTCTCTTTTATATCGAAAATCCGAGTTCCCATACTTGCAAGAGATGACATGAGCTGCCAGAGACCTTCATAAGATTCATCATCTGAGGTGTTTCATCATCTCTACTATAGAATCTGGAGAATCACCGTATCGCAACATAACAGAAAATGTAATTATAAGACTCATCAACGTGGTGCTTGATTTGGTTTTCCTTCAGGTTAGTGTAAGGGAAAAGTAACAGGATTGTTGATCTTCATTTATGACACAGCATCTGATATACAGGCATGCTCCTGGGGCTTCTGAGTCAATACCAGTATCAGTTTAAAACCTTTCATTAAGGTAGGTATAACACTTCAGTGGCTACCTTATTTTCTCCTTTATCTTGGAGGCTGGAAGGAGGAAATAAAGCACAAGCGAAAGCCGCGGCTCCATACGGGATAAAATCTATTCTCTATTATTGCACTGCCGTTGCTTGAGGGCCGTCAAGCTAAAGGTAATGGCATTGCCTGTGATAAATTTATGGCTGAGCTGCTCCATGCTCCATGAGGGATATAACGGGCTGCGAATTGTCCAGATTGTTGAAGTCACAACTAAAATGACAAATGACCCTCCAGTGACAAATCAACAACGTCATTTACAATGTCATTCAAATGACTAAGTGTGCTCTAATGGCAGTCAAATGCATTATATATTTACACAATGTTGCGTGAATAGACGGGCTGTACAGTGAGCTGTCAAACTTCCAGAATGATTCTTAGGAAGAGAATACTGGGCGGCGTAGATTTGATTTGGGTGACTCGACGCAAGGTGGAAACCTCTCACGATAGCAACAGGACAGCACTCGATGGGCAGTGGAACAGCTGGTTCACAGACCGAACAGGTGACAGAGGTCCTGAGGCCTTGTTACAGGCTCCATGTGGACCATCAGAGTACCCTGGTCTGCACCCTGTTCATTACATCAGCTCTCAACGAATTGGACACCCTGACTTTTCTCGGCCGAATCCATTTCCATCCATTTGTTCTCTCCTTCTCGCCAACACAGACACTGAGACTGTTCCATGCCAATTAATCAATAGTCATGGCTGAAGCAAGTTGGCAGTGTTTCAGTGGAGCTAAGCTAATAGGGCACTAAAACGGCTCTGCATTTCTATCTTTTATAGGGCATAAGACCGTCTATTAAAAAGGGACATGGCTCCTCCAGGACCTAACTTTTGTCATCACGTACTAAATAATAATTGGTTTACCAAAGGTTAATTGCTCAATAGATACTAGGCCATTGGAATTTAATTGTGCTGTTAAATGCCTCAGTTGTAGCCCATGCTTTTGTAATAGCTCATTTGACTCGGAATGAATGGAAAAACTGTTTGGGTCCCAGATGACTACTAAAAGTTGCTAACTGTTGCAAAGAGTCTGTTCACAATTGACATAGTGTGTACCAGTGGTTGATTCTAACTATCTTTCTTTTATTAATTAAGCACTTTCCATGATTTTGTTTTCCACC
>LKNJ01005124.1:0-25735 GCA_002120245.1 Maccullochella peelii | reverse complement strand
ATTCACACCAATAATAATAAAGAATTTTTGCGTAGAAGAACATATGTTGTGAATGCTTCCAGCATTCACACCAATAAACCTTAGAGTAACAATAGTGTGAATGCTGAATCAGCATTCCCACTAAATATCAGTTAAAGCAACATTATGCAAGAATTGGTATTTTTCAGCACCCCTACAGTTTTCGGAGTGCTATTCACTCTCATGGACAGCTGTACACGTGCATTTGTTCAAGCTGATGGATTTGGATTTGGTGGGCTGACTTGGCTTATGATCAAAAACTAGCAAGTTGACAACTTTGCTAACTCAGCAAGTGCAACAACACAAGACACAGAAAGCCAGCAAATATTACTAACCGCAAGAAGGCAAGCTGGGCGTCTGGCTTGCAGCCTTTAATTTCGTGATTTACTCTTGTCCAGCCTCTTGCTCTCATCACACTCTCTTTTTCTCTTCTTAGCTTCCTCTGTCAACGTCCTCTTCGGTCTCTTTGCCTCTGCTATGTACTAAGAATACCGAGCTAGACTCGTGTGTGTAGTGCTGTAAAGCGTTCGGCACTTCTCTCAGGATATCGTACCCGCTCAACCCAAGTTACATAGTGCAAGAGCAGGCATTCGGGGCGCAGAGTGGGAATGAAAGAGGTGCCATTCTCCATATTACAAGTCAGTGTAATGTAAAAACGTAACTGCTATTTTAAGGTAAAATTGTTGCATAATGTTGCTTTAAGGACCATACCAATATTATTTTATGTCTTAGCCCACTTATTCGAAATCATGTATACTTAATGTGGCTGCGGACAATTTTCTAAATTAATTTGTATTATATTTATATCTGTATTTTTCCCTATCTTTGAGCCAGATTCTCAATTTCATTTTATCAGTGTTACATTACCATTCTTTCTGTGATGATGTAATTGAAAGCTCTGAAAAATTCAGCTCCCAAACAGCTTTTGATAGAAAAATCAAATGCAGAACACAAACAATAAGTAAATCTGGGAGTCCTGAAAAAGAACATGTTTTGTAGCCTTGCACATTAAAATTGTTAATTAGTACTGCTAACTCACATTTAGGGAAGTGGTTTCCCATTCTAGAGGATGACACATGAATGTACCGTTCCTCTCTGTAGATATCGGAAATCCTCTTGCACTTGTCTGCAATCATTTGCTTTTTCTAGTCCAGTTCTCCATTCAGACCCGATTAAATAAACTTCATGATGGAATCAGATGTGGAGTTGTGACTTAACAGTATATTGTCTCTTTGTTCTAGACAAGATATTGGACATCTGTTGAAGAGTCTATCCCAGCTTGGGAGCACTTCCTCCTGGGTGAAGGCCCACACCCTACTGATGGTCTAGGACAACCACCCAGGAGAGCCAAACATAAAACCAGCACAGCCAAAGACCAGGGCCTACCTCCTCACCCAAAACCCAGGACTGCTCGATAGGTGCGCGGTGATGCTGAAGGTGCCACTGTAGCCTGAAAGATATCAGATACAGATGATCATAGGCCTTGTGATTCAAATACCCCATTCAGACCCTCCTCCATGACCGTCCTCCCAACCACGGTCGGAGGCTTTGGTGAACAGGCGTTTGCTTCAGGGATGGAAATTGATTCAGTGATACCGACAACGCAACTTAACCCAAAAGAGAGAGAGAGCAAGAGAGGGAGAGAAAGGAAGAATACGAAAGAGAATACACTGCAGACTGGCAACTCTAACAGTGGCCCTTTTTCCACCAAATTAGCTCTGGTTCTTGAACCGGTTCCCCTTCAGGATTCTTGGAACCTTGTTGCTATCTAGCGAACCAGCCTGCATTCCCACACACGTGGAAGAAGTTTGCCTTCAAGGCAACCCTTTCTAACATGTAGTTAACTTTGTGAAATGGTCTCAGTTTGATTAGGTTTAGGCACCAAAAGTACGTACTGTAGTTCAACGTTGACTTATTATTTTAACCCAAACCTTATCTTTCCCTAAACGTAACCAAGTAGTTTGGTGCCTAAACAGTTTGGTTAGGTTTAGGCTCCAAAACTACTTGTTTAGGAAAAAATCATGGTTTAGTTAAGTTTTACACAGGACACGAACAGCGGTCCCCTGGGTGAAAATCTGGTGTTTGACCCACTCATCCTCCCCGACCTCCTCGCTAGGCCAGAAAGCCTTGGAGGCAAACTTCTCCCATTTGCTGTTTGCACCAGTTTTGAGTGAAACCATTGTATGTAGGATTTGTCATCAACGGGGGGTGTTGCACAATGCACAGTGGAAGTAAACAGTAGGAGCAAGATGGCAGATCACTTTGATTACCTGCAAGCTTTTGTTCTGTTATCTACGGTGGCCCTGAAGGTCAAAACACAACAACATTACAGAAAACACAACATTTCCGATGACTGAAAGGGAGGGACCGCATTGAATAAACTCTGAATTGACTTGGGTTCGGTCCAATCACAACCACGAAGAGCTGTCCCTCCCTTTCCGTAATCTGAAATGTCATTGTGTTTTGTGTAATGTTGTTGTGTTTTGTGAAATGTCGTTGTGTTTTCTGTAATGTCGTTGTGTTTTGTGTAATGTCGTTGTGTTTTGACCTTCAGGGCCACTGTAGTTACCACAGTGGTTTGTTTTTATCCAAAAAACAAGCATGGACCAACTATTAATGATTAGAAGATGTAGAAGACTGTTACCATAGCAGACCATAGACCATTGTTGCCTTCTCCATCCTCTCTTTCCATTCTGTAGAATATGACACGCCCACTGATGTTGTCACGGTTCGCACTTCAGGTCAAGAAATTGATATTTTTTTGGTTCCAGCTGGGAACCAACTTTTCCGGGTTCCGAACCAATTTATTTTTGGTGGGAATGTGCTAAATGGTTCAGAATTAGGTGCACGAACTGGAACGGAACCTGTTCCATGTTGGTGGAAAAGGGCTAAGTGAGAACCAGACTGACAGCTGTCACATATAAACAGTTCCAATGTGTCTCCTGTGTGAAAGGGTTATCAGAAGGGCATGCGCCTTCTATGCGAAGGCATTATTCCACCAACTCCACTCTCATCTGATCTGAGTTTTACAGCAAATACCTGCTGATAGCTGATGCTTCTAATGATTAGTTATTCCCTTAAATGCAACAGTTTTCTACAGTGTTCTAAAATGATTATCATAGCATGTCATAATTACTTGTGTTAATTTCTTTAATTTTAATTTATCACTGTCCTTGTTTTTCTTCACTTTTCTTTGACTGAAAATGCTTTAAAATGAAGCTCATGACTTTAGTCACAAAATCACAACGTCGTATTTGTATTGAAACCAAAATTGTTGACATTGTGACACCAGTGTTGTGGGATGCAGAATAACCTCATACTGTGTTCCTCAGTATATCTAAGTTTTTATGTTGGCAATGTTGTGTCAAAACCACTAGAGGGAGCCAGTTTCATAGATAATAAAAGAACCTTTGGGTTAGGAAATGTCTGCACAGTCTGTTTGTAACAAGCATTATGTATATTCATATTTATAGATTATAAGCTACCTTTGTCTCTCATTATGAGTTGCTGTTTGCCATCCTTCTAAATAAAGATATTTTAACAATTTCAATTCAATTTTATTTAAATAGTGCCAAATCATAACAAGTTATCTCAGGGCACTTTTCATATAGAGCAGGTCCAGACCATACTCTAAAATAATCTTACAGTTATAAGATGTCATCATTTTGCAATGAGTCAACTAATAAATTTGTCAAAGAAGGATTTTCATCATATTAATGGTTTGGGGAGGTTTGGGGGGGTGGAGATGTCCTGTGTTTGGTAAACACCCACATATATCTGTTCTTCTTCTACGACAGACTTATCCTGGGTCAGCTAGTAGCCTGATAATCAGACTGAATTGCTATTTGTTTTTCTCTTGATTATTCACTGTATCTTTGAATCATTGAAAAAAGATGGGATGTTACTCAACTGTGTGTGGAATCTCATTACTTTCTAATTATCCACCAGTTGTGTCCAGTAGTGAATGATTAAATCATTATCGTGATATGAATTAAGATATTTTCTGATACTGATATATATCAAGATATGGCAAAAATATCTGCAAAATTACATACAAAATAATCAGACTGATGTATAAAGCAGTTAAATCTGTTAATTTGGACAACAGAAATGTAACAATATATCAAGATAGGATCCTACTGTAAGACTGTTTCGGAGTCGGACTTTGAATCTACTACTAATTTTTTTTGTTACACTGTTATGGCAAAGTTATTGTCCTGTTGTTTGTGAAATATTGTTGAAATAAAATGTCTTGAAATAAATAAAGATCAAAATCTGTCTTTGCAAGTGCTGGTAAATTCTTCAGGATCTGTGGCCCTCCAGCTGTATGAGCTGCACTCTGAAGTGTCTTTTGGAGGCCTCAGCTTTGTCAGCTGTGATTTGCAAAATGAGCCTATGCAGTATGACTGCTTCCATTCATGGGGTTACAGGGGGTCACAACAACAGCACATGCCACATTTTATCTGGCTGATATAATTTAAGCTGTGTGTGGACGTACGGAACAGAGACATGGGCCTCAGCGGCAGAGGAGTAATGAGAGGAACATCCCACTAATTTGTCTCCAGATGCAAAAAAAACAACAACATGGCACCTGATTCTTCACCACCAGGGCGGATGAAGACCTCCCACCCCCTCACTTTTACCTCCTCTCTCTACCCCACCAGAGATGGCACCCCCTCCCTCTCTTTAACCCCTAATTGTCTGTGATCAGACCTGCGCTGGGCTGACGCGGAGTGGCGGCTTGACAAACGCAATCATCCAGACAGCCAGGGTTGAAGTGGCCGGTGGTTGGCAGCTGCCCCGGCTCCTCAGCTGGGGCCTCAGTGTTGCAGGCCCTCGGGGGGTCAGCTAGCCACCGGCCAGCACTGACTTGACTGACTGGACCAGTCTGGACTGATAGGGGCTGGGTGGTGGGGTGCTGATTTAGTGAAGGCGCAGGATAGCGGGCAAGTGCTGTGAGGTCAAGGCCAGGATTCAAGAAAGGTAGGAGTGGGGGAGGTATTGGGGCTGTGTGTCCAATCATGGATGACAGGATTGTTTGGCGGGAGGGTGAGAGGGAGGATGATGAAGATGCGATGTAGCAAATTATCTAAAAGGATTTTGAAGAGCACGATCTGGAGTGCTTCCAAATGACTAGCCCTGCACTATGTATTCTAATGGCCGAGGCCCCAGGGTGCTGGAACCAGAGTCGCTGCTGTTGTCAGTGACCAGACCTTGTTTCACCCTGCCAGCCAGCGACGACAACAATGACCCTTGGACAGCAGCCCGGCTCTCCTCCAGCCGTCCTCCGTCTCTGGTGGCGTGGCATGAATCTGGAGCCATATGATTATGCAACGCGTTTCGGCTATTGAGAGCACACTGATAGCCCTGACCGATAATTGGCTGAGCCCAGAGCCGTGCAAATGGTTAAGTGTCGACTCCAGTTGATTGGATAATGGGTAATTGCACGCTGCATTTCATTCAGTGATATGCTGCGGGTGTAGCAGGGGCAAGTGAAGGGGAGGGAAAGAATGGAGGAGGGAAAATATTTTGGCGTGCTGTGTTTTTACAGTCTGTTATTTCACACTTTGAGTTTGTTGCATTTGTTTGGATCTCGAGCCTGGAGAGATCACAGATTTGTATCAACTGCTGATGCAATTTAAATTGCAAATGCAAAAATCATTTTGCTGTTGAAGAGTTACATTTTTTTCATTTTCTCTCTCAGTTTCTGAATTCAGATTTTACAGACCAGAGCGGCTGCTGAACGTCGTGCCTGCTGGCGCTGTTTGAGGCTTTCCTCTGACCCTGTGCGGGGCCCGAGTCTCTCCTTTGATCATGGCATGTCACCTCTACTTAAGAGTCCGGGCTGCCAGCTCTTTATCTTTTCCTTCACAGAGGCCTTGACTGTTGTCATGTTGTCTCACATTAAATAGAAGGCTTCATGTTATACACTAAGAGGAAGCAACACTGGCCTTAAGGTAGCCTGGCCCCGCTCCGCGTCAACTGCACAGACACAAGTGTAACATTTCCTCTTTAACAGCCCCTAACTTCACCCATGTCACTGTGATCACATACCTCTCAGCTCTGATATAGCTCCTTCCAACAGAAAAGGCTTTTTTCTCTTTCGAATTTTGTGCACTTAAGCAGAACCCAGCTTTCTGGAGCTAATGTGGCAATTCTTTCCCGACTGGACTTGAATACGCTTGAGTTGCATTATTGCTCTCAGAGAAGCCCAGTGGGGGGATTGTGCTTGCTGAATTCCACTTCAGTCGCTGTATCGATTGTGCTTCCACGGATGTCTTTCTGCCGTCGCCTGGTAAAGTCAGAATGTGCGGTGCTATTCATATCGACTGATGGATTAAGTGGGCAGCTGAAAGGACACGTATGAATTTTGTGTTTGTTTTGTGCCTTTTGTTGATATTGATTCTGGCTTGGCATGGATCCACACATGGCACCAGCGTGTTGTGTTTGATTCTTAATGAAGTCCTTTATCACGCTTTAATCAGTTTACTATCACACACGCCAGTCAAAGCAAACACTTAAATTGGTTTCTTAGTTAAGAAAAAGCACACGGGCTATCACTCCCTGTCTGTTTGGGTTTTTCTGCTGCAGTGCACTGTAAAAAAACTTTAACTTTTAGGGCAGGGAGTCACTTCACAGTCACTTCTTTCCCACGTTAAATTAAAGAAGATACAGTTTGGGCACAAGCATGTATTCAAGTGACCAGTTGCCCTGTCAGCACTAGTTGTACTAGATGGTTGCCCTACACAGATGTTGTAGAAATTTTTTTTTAAAATCTTGGCATTGAACATATAAAAACATTGAACGTAATACGGAGTTGTGTAGAATCATCCAACATATCAGCATTCTGTCTGTCGATAGGGTTGACCAACACGCACAGCTTTTTTACATAACTGTACACGGAATACCTTTGGGTACTGTAGATCAAACCAAATTAGCAGTTTGAAGACATCTGTTTGTTCTCTGGGATCTTGAGAAGGGCATTTGTCCTAATTTATGATGTTTTATGGTGGAAATGATTAATAAGCAATTGATGAACTGATTAAGAAATGCATTGCTAACTGCATATCTAATCTCATGTGCTGTCCTCTTCTCTTATTTTGCTAAATAGAGCAAATAATCTGAATCAGCTTTGTTGGCCAAGTACATGTTCACATACAAGGGATCTGACTCTGGTTTAAGTTGCTCTCAATGTACTTACACCAGTTCCAAGAACAAGAAAATTCTATTAAATAACAAAGAAAAATTAAACATACATACTTATGTTTGGAGACATAAATAGTGCAATTCCTTCTTATTTAAGGTTGAAAGTGATAAATCCAGCCAAACTTTGTGTGACATAGATCTGCTGTGGTCCATCTCACTAAGTGAGTTCATTTTAGTCAGGCCCTTGTTGGCTTAACCTGGTTAAACTAAACCTAACATCAGTGATCCTGGATAATCAGTTTCGCAAAGATGGTTAATCCCTAGGTTTTACAAGACAGCTCTGACAGCTTGTGCTCAGGGAAAAGGTGTGGTTTGTAACAAACTGCCACATACGGAAATTAGCAATGCAGAGTAATACATTTATTAAGAGATGTGACTAAACTGTTGATCCCTTTTGTCATTGCACTAGCAAAAAGTAGAAATCAGCGAGGAAAAAAATGCAAAATATATCTTACAAATCTCAAAACTACACTTAGATTAAACCTTAGAACCACAAGCCCACAGGTTTAATTGTCTTAAGTTTAACAATAATCAAAATAATATATTAATAATAATCTTTATTTATAGAGCACTTTTTAAAATCCATGATGCAAAGTGCTTCACAAAGGCAGAAAAATAAAACAGATACCAATGCAGTGTAGGAAAAGGCAAGAATAGGAAAAGAAAAACATATTTAAAGGAAGAAAAACATTTTTAAATGTTATATGACTTCAGTCACTTACCTCAGTCCTCCTTTGGTATTCAGCGTTATTTAAGCATGCAGTTTCAAGGAAAAGCATGAAAACATGTTTTATCATACTTACATTCATGCTGTTTTGTTTTTTTTGCTCATCCTGTAGTGACATCAGCTTGTTGTAGCATCATGTAGAGTTCCATTCAGTCTGAGGGGGTCTTTTAATTGTGTAAGCTAGCAGAGTGGTTCATCATTAACACGGCGGCCTAAAGTGAAGGAGGAGAGGACGTTTCCCAGCAGGGCCAGGTCAGGTCAAAAGGATTAGCTGTGGCACCGGACATCCCCAAATCAACTGATCCTCCCTAACAATGACACACTGCTTTAATGCCACTAGAAAAGGGCTGAGTGCAGCCAGAGCGTGAGGGAGAAAATGGCTCATTGGTTTGCAGCAGGAGAAGATCAAATTAATTTGCTTGTAATTAGCTGGAAAAGAGATATATATATTTGAATAGATTGTGTTATGTGTTTTCTACACAGCAGTTGGTTTTTACCGATAAATGGGATAGGAATATTAGTGTTTGATATTGTTGTGGTGTCCAATAGCACACCCAAAAATAGTTACTGATTTTGTTATAGCACCCAGTACACCCTATAGTGTCTCCCAATCCCAAAATGGCTCTGACATGGTGAATATGATTGCATACCAAGTCTAAATTCCTAATACATCTGATGTTTTTGGCCATCTGTTTAAAAACACAACCCATATACAAGTTCTGTGTGTACATTGAAAACAAGTCTCACCCATACAGTCTGATAAAGGTCACATTTCTCCAACATAGGGTCCCACTAGAGGTGAAAATTCCAAATCAAAATTCCGATTTTAATTGTTTTGTTCTTGATTTTAAGTGTTTTGTAGTCACTATGAAATTTGTTTGCTTTTTTTCTAAGCTAAGTGATTGCATCACTATTTAAATGCACCACTGGCCTTACTTACATTCTGTGCTGATTCTAAATGTCTTGAGTTCAGTAGTAAGTTCAATCTGCTGCTGGTTCAACTTGTCAATGTTCACTTCAGTACCAAACCAGGCCTATACAAGCACTGTACATAAGGTTAATAGCTCAGCAGACAACTATTTGCAACAGTTAGCACATCATGATTGTTTCTGTGGATTTTGCGTTTTGTTAATAAGCTTTAAACCAAACAGTAACATACTGTGAATCACAGCTGAGCTGACAACGGCGCTCTCAGTCACCAGTGAGGAGCTCCACTGCTAAAAGCTACTGATTCAATCAGTGATTGTAATTGTATTGTATTGTTCAATGTGTCAATTGTATTTTATCAGTTGATCATTTCATTATTCAGTGTATAAAATGTCGAAAAATAGTGAAAAAAGGCCATAAGAAATTTCCCAGAGTCCAATGAGATGTCTTTGAATCTGCTTGTTGTGTTCGACCGAGAGTCCAAAACCCAAAGATATTCAAGAGAAGACTAGCGAATGTTAGGCATTTGTACTTAATCAATGACTAAAACAATTAATCGATTGTTAAAATTGATGGCAAATTATACACTTTTAGGATGCAGCGTAAACCTAGCGTTAGTGGTCAAAGTACTGTTTTAGAGGATCTTACACCATGACGAGAACACATGTGCCAGTGAATACTTGCAAGTTTTGGGATGGTTTTTGGTCATGAAATGGGTTAAACATAATGGTAGGAGCCTTCATTGTCAGCCCTCTTTACTTTGTTTAGAAACAAAACCTGGTGGGGTCAGGCCTACATCACCCTCCTCCTCCACCTAAAGTGAGAGTTCCTCACCCTGGAACTACAGACCAGATAGACGGGTGGATGGCTGGACGGATGGAGGTCAGAGAGTGGAGTCTGACAACAGATCAGCGATGAGAGCTCCCTCCCTGCTCAGTTCCCAGCAGCCCACCACTTCCCCTCCCAGCCACAAAGCACCTTCTCCCGGCCCGCTGTGCCCTTGACATGCCAAGGCAGGCGGGCAGGCACATCCCAGGGACAAGCTGCTCGCCGCCGTCTTTAAGACATTCTGATGAGGTTTTGGTGGAGAAAGGCCCGGGGTTGACTTTGTAAAAGAATCTAAATGAGGTGCGAGTGAATGCCGCGGCTGTTCCATTTTAATCTGTGTGTTCGGCTGCTTCTTGAGTGGCTCATTTCCATGCATCACACCCTGGATTCCTCAATGCTGAGCCCCGGTACATTCAGGGCTTTCTGGTTATGTTTTTAAGCCAGGGTCAATGCCACCATTTTCTTCAATAATGATAATGTCAAACTTGCTCTTTTATAAGAAATGTAACAGATATGTGTTTTGAAACATAACATCTCAACATTTCTAAATTCCATTGTGGCCCGTTCCATCCTCCATCCTTTCAACGGCCTCTCATTTAAAGCAGGAATAGAGCCAAAGAGTGAAGAGAAGCCACTGCTCATTAACCCCTCGGTACTTTACAATGAATCCTGGAGGCTCATTGTGCCAAAGGGCCAGTGCTTCCCTAACGAGGGCTGGGGTGGGGGTGAGGGGTGGGGGAGATTCTCTAACATCAGGGCCAGTCCAAGCCTTTTAGGTTCCTAAGCAGAATGTTATCTCAATATTAAGAACAGGACAACTATCAAATACAATGAAAACTACTGGAGAAAAGAGTGAAACTTAATATCCATTTGCCCTTCTTACAAAGTGCAAATATGAAAATGGATGGAGATGATCATTGAACATTCTTAAAACATGCTAAAATTGCAATTAGACAAATTGCAACATACCATTCCTTTCATATTTTCACTTTTGCAGGGAGAGTCTGTAAACCTGGGCTCTGGACACGTCAGAACATTCCATCACAAACATTGCAGGGATGTTCAATGTTTTCCCTAGATGACATCCCGACAACATTCGCAGAACACTGTTACACTCAGAATATTCATATATTATTTATATGTAACATATGAACAATCTATATGTAACGATGTAAGTACATTTTTGTAAAAATGTCCCCAAAAGCATTTGCAATGTCAAAGGCAGATCATTACACCTTTGAGAAAATATACCAATGCAGGAGTATTGTAGTATTGTCATCCACAAAATGTCCTATGAACATAACAACTCAAATATTTACCCTCTGACATTGTCGCCAATACCCAAACACTACTTTAAATGTTTCATTAATTTCCTTTAACAGCTTGATGTTTGTATGCAGATCTTCTTTCAGTCTATTTTTTCTTTGCTTTGATTTATTGCATGTCCCACATTTTATATGAAACTGTAAAGTATTTTGTTGGCGTTTACATTTAACTTGATTGATATTTATTTCCTAATGAAGTTTTGCTGACCACTTTGTGTCATGTGATTTTTTTTGTATGTTTTTAATTCCAGACTGACCTGCAGGCTGTCAATTATTTTACCCATATTCTTCCACTGCCCATATCTAGGCTATATGGTGTTAGTATTATTGTAAGGCTACATAAAATGCTTGCACTGCTATCCAGATAGCCCGTCACAGAGCCTGTAGGTAGTGTTATCACATGTTGTGGGAACGTTGTCTGCTGGCTGTAGTGACACAAACTGTCACCCCTCCACCCTCTTCTAAAGAATAAAAAGCTGCTAGCGCGGGGACGCTTTAATTGGAATTTCATGTGGGCTAAACTGAGGGGAAACTGATGTAAGTTAACATTTGGTAGACTTAATTGGTCCCTTTTTCTCCCTCCTCCTCGATCGGGCATTTGCGGCCGCTGCTGAAGCTTCCCCGCTAATCTCCCATTTACAATCAATTCAATCGGCCAGACAAAAAGTCCGCCTCTCTCTTTTCTTCTCTTCCTGTCTCAAACGAGCTCCTTTGTGGCCCGTAAATTGCCTGAATCCCCGGTGATCCCCCGGCGGCGGAGGGAGCAAAAGAAAGATGTCCTCATGTTGTCGACAGCCGATTAGCGCGCTCTCGAGCTCCCTCCAAGGACCCTGCCTCTAATCTCCTCCGCGTGGGCGCGCCTTAATTAAAGCTCCAGTTCGTCAATTAACGTGTTTGTGGACGTTGAGGCGGTTGCTCAGATGTTGGAGAGGTGCAGAAAAAGAGTGCAGAGAAAAGGGCAACCTGCCTGCCTTTAGGTTGTTTACTGCTCCGACATTGTTGTTCATGTCCCGCAGTCTGCAGGCTCTGGACTCATGTACGCACACACACACACACACATTTCTGTTTTCTGTTTTTCACCACACACACATCGCTTTGGGTAAAAGTGAAACCTGCGTGCTATACTGATGTTGGTCATATTGCTCCCTCATGTCATGAGAATAGCACTAAAAAGCATTAGCCATGAACGCTGAATGAATGTTGAATAAAAATATGCACCCCAAACACAGAAACTGCAGCTTTATGGATGATCTGCTGCAGAGGAATGTGTGAAGGTGGACAGGGCGTGCACGAAGGCCATGTCTTTGGCATTGTTTCTGTGAATTATGAGGTTTTAAGGACTTGATTCAACGGTTACACATTTTCTGTGGGTTTTTAAAAGCAGATTCTGATATTTTGGGGTCAATATTTGTATGGAATTATGGAGGAGGCTTTGGAGCAGCATAAATCATTGTGTCAGGAGATAACGTTGACCAAATGTGTGTTTTGGCATTTTGCATTTCGTTTTTTGGCATTTAGGAAAAAGACGGGGGCATGACAAGGTCATCAGCTGGAATGAACCCGAATTGAGACTTCTGAAAGGGGGGTGTTATTATAACTCATGACCCCAGTATTTCTTAAATCCTGGCTACGGCCAGCAATAACGAATGCATCTCATCTCCGTTCAGATCTACGATTCACTCCCATCAAGTGAAAACTTTGCATCTCTAAATTGTTGAATTGAACAGCCTTGTTGCAACTTCATCCGTTCAGCCTAAACGTTTCCATTAGACCAAGAGGACTTTGGGCTTTTGATAACTATAGGAGATAATATAATTTAATGTTATTAGAGCTGCAGTAACATGGTGATACAGCCAGGAAAACTGTACTCAACTTATTTTCTTTATTTTATCCCACTGTCCACGAGCTCTTTAGTCTGTTTTATCAAAGTTTACAGTTTGTTGGATTTTCCTGCAAATGTCTGTGTCTCTGGTGCAGCCTGCGGAAATAGGTGAGCAGGGCATTCATCTGGCAATATTAGCCCTGCCAGGCTTCTGCAGGTCTGGCCGGCCCGGCTGAGCGCTAATTGGCTGTTAATAGAAAGAGCGCCATTTGGGAGCACGGATCTGCCTCTCGACAGAATGTGTGCAGGGATAATATTGTTCCAGGAGCCGTGAGGAGAATAACTTGTGGTCTATTAACGCGGAGGCCCAGATGAGGAGCTGCGGCCTGAGTGCTCCATTATCTCCTGTTCTGATGAGCGGCTCCGGATGCGACGGTACCCCCCTCCCTTCCCCAATCAAGCCTCCCCAAGCCGTTTAGCTGGTTAATATAATTCGCTTTCAAGGGCCCATGTTATCTCTGAACATTTGCGCCATTACGCCGCAGTCAAGTGTAAATTCTGCATTATTAAGATCGTGTCTGTCAATAAATGGTGAAGCAAAGTGTCGGCAGAGCATACAGTAGCGCCAGACTGAGTCTATATGTGGGTTTCTAACAACACTTCAAAATAAAACAACGTTTATCAGACAGATGCCTCCACAGTGATATAAATATGATGTATACGCCTTAAAGTCAGTGAACCACAAAGAAGGCATATATAGAATTCATCCTGATACTGTCATTCGCCTAAAAAATACGTTTTTTTAAAAATATGTATTTAAACAAAACTGTCATCTTTAAGCTGTAAACTCACCTGGCATGTTGACATATAGTAGATTATTGGTCCTGAGGTTTAAAACACAGCAACAACTGTCCCATGTCTGTTTTTGCTCTATGCGTGCTCTATTTTTATCATTTCTGTAGCTTTATAATGGTGTGGTATCCTGGCCACGTCTCCCTGGAATAAGAGATCTTAATCTCAAGGGACTTCCTGGTTAAATAAAGGTCAAATAAAATACAAATAAATCTAAAAACCCATGACATCAAACAAATAAGAAAATGAATAAATAATTTCAAACTAATTGACAACAGTTTGAGGTTGTTTTTGAAATATGTTTTCTGTTTCATTATGTTCTGTTTATACTCTTATTTTTTCTAAAATGATTTTATTCCTTTTTTCTTTTTCTAAAAGTCGTCATGTCTTGTCACCAGTCAGCAAAAACACGCGCCTAAAAAATGCTTCTAAACTTCAATAGAACTGTCATCATATCATCCAGTTTTATTTTCAAATGCCTTCAAAAAAACGGAAACAACATGGCTCAAACATTCAGTTTTCATTATAAGTTATAATGTTTTAATTCACATTAACATATTTTTCTGTGAAGTACACAACATGGCAATGATTCACATTTTAAATAACATTCTTTATTTCCATAACCTATTATTTACAGTTCCATCATCGAGACAGATGATTTCTCCACTGTTTAATGCTTGTAACTGCAACGCAGGAAGAAACTCTATCTGGGCAGAAAAGAATCCCTATAAAATCCCCACAGTGTGAGGCCCAGTGTTAAGTCTAAGGTGTTGTTGTACCTTCTGTTCTGTTCCCTACAGTGTCACTGCTGGGACATTTGGGCAGGATCCTAACACTTATAGGATTACCACAGTTCTTTTTAATGGATCGTGTCCAATTTTATTGGACTACTCCACCTTCTCTCTGGACCTTCAAAAACTGTTCAACGTGGCTACAAATGCAGGCCATAAGCCAGTCTTTTTGAGGCCTCACAGTCCGAGGTGGAATGTTAAAACGAGTTATGGGGAATTAGCAGTGGGCCTCAGCTCTGCAGCTCTCTGGAGGCCTCAGCGGCCGCAGAGAAGACATTGTCGTGCAGCTTCCTGATGTGCTTCTTCAGGTCAAAGTTGCGGCAGAAGCCCTTGCCGCAGGTGGCGCAGGTGAAGGGCTTCTTGTCGTTGTGCGTGTGCATGTGGAAGGTCAGGTTGTAGATTTGGTGGAAGGCCTTGTTGCAGATGGAGCACTTGTACTGCTTCTCCCCGCTGTGTGTCAGCTTGTGGTTCTTGTAGTTTCCTGGGAAATGAAAAAAAGGAATGATAAAGGATGACTGGATGATTAAATAGAAACATATTGTGAAGAAATGTCTTTGAACGCAACAATAGCTGCAAGTTATAGCCTACAACTATTATTTTTATGTATTAATTCTATTTTTTAATCTGTAAAATGTCAAAAAATAATGACAAAGTCTCAGCTCCCAGAGCCTAAAGTCATGTCTTCACATTTAGTCTGACCAGTAATTCAAAAAAGGATTAAATGGAGAAAAAAAGCAGCAAATCCTCAGATTAAAGAAGTTAGAACCAGCTGTTTGGTATTTTTACTACTTATCAAAACTGTAACTCATCCTTTTGCACCAAATGTAACATGAACTTTCTTGCAAATGAGTGTAAATAACATCGCATCAAACGGGCGCAACTTCCTGTGACTTCAAGTGTAAATTACATTTCATAACAAATACATTTTCCTGTGCAAAAATGTGTGAAAACAGCCCAAAATGAAGATTTCAGTTGACCGAACATAACCTCAACTTTCTTTTCTCTGCAAGATAATGCATGGAATCAAAAAAAGTGTGAATGAATAAAAATAAGCACTGCAAACAGAACAGCAGCTTCAGTACACCACCATAGGATAAAAAAGGACAAAAAAAGAAAACACAAACACAAAGTAAATGATGCTACTTGATTCAAGAAAATCTGAAAAACGCACAAAATGGAATGAACTCCCCCATTAGAATATTTTTTCCCTGTGAGATCACAACTGAAGTAACTAAAGAGGGTTCATTTTTCGAAGCGGGTTAAAGAAAAGCAGGAGGTTAAAGTGAGACACTGTGCTGTTTACTGTGTGCCTTATGAGAAAGTGAGGATGAAAGAGGCCTCTTTTTCTTCTCTTTTCTTTCCCCGCCAGGGTCAGCAGTTCATTGTGAAGTTAGAGCTTCCTTGGTCTCTCTGCTCTGCCCAGCCTTCATTAATCCGGGTTTTGTGCGTCGAAGTCAAGAAGTTGTCAAACTTTGTCAAAATCAAGCACGACAACGACAACTCAACAAAAAACAAGCCCCTGATTCCTAACTTTGCCGGGGTCTAGCAGCTGACCCAGAGCAAATGCTGCCGTCTTGAAGGGAGAATTAGTCCGTGTAAAGTGACATGTCCTATTTTCACTAATCGCTTCATGCTCATCGGTGGGCCTGCAATTATTTCCCCTTTAATTACTCTCGCAGATAACTAAGAGCAGCAAACACTGATTTCCCTGCAGTTTCACTGGAACTTGTCCACGCAGAGAGTTCAGTCCTAACCACTGCATGGCTGCACCCTCTCAGGAAGAAGAGAGTATAAACTGTCATAGTTTAGAAAAAAAAAACATTTCTCCTCAGGCCAAATTGAACGCAAGGAAAATGACTGCACATAATAAGCTATTTTTTCCCTCTAAGTCTCAAGTCCAACTTTGCAGGAAAAGGAGAAAAAAAAATTGAAATGAATACTACATGAACAAAATACCACCCAACAGCAACAATGGAATGCAGTGTTATAACATTAGGGGGGAAACAGTCTCTTACTGAGTCCTGACAATCTTATTTCATTAAAAGAAGTGAGATTATTTCACCTGTTCGCAGTGCAGGAATTTTCAAGAGACTCTCACTATCCTAAAACAGGAAGATCATCAATAGATGTCAAGAAAAATGAAACTTGATTCTTGAAACAAGTTCATTAATATGGGAAGTAGATTAAATAATTGCAGCAAACGCGGAGATTTTTTTTTCTGGTTGGAAGAATAATTTTTAAGACGCACAATAAAGATTCGATTTTTCGATTTGTATAAACACACTTTGGAGCACAAGCACCGAAATATTTTTCGGAATATTATAACCATTTAGGGCCAACACTAAGGACAATAATAAAAGCCAAAAAAAACAACTAGGAAAATCTGCCAAAAGTGTTTGGAGTAATAATGCTCCTTCTGATTCGGCTCACGGAGAGCCTTTAAGGATGACATCAGGGTGGATTATTTACCTTTCTGGTGGAAACCTTTCCCGCAGAACTCGCAGACGAAAGGTTTGTACCCGGCGTGGATCCGTACGTGAGTGTTGAGTGTCGAGCTTCTGTTGAACGCCTTCCCACACTGGTTGCATTTATGAGGCTTTTCCTGAACGGGCAAAATTAAAGAGAAATCTGTTCAAATAAAATCAAAGCTGGAATTTTGAAAGCCAGATAATGAGGAAGAAAAAAATGACGCGTGTGTGCGCCGCGTCTCACCTGTGTGTGGATAATCTTGTGTCTGCAGAGCGTGCTGGCCTGTCGGAATCCTTTCCCGCACACTTTACACACGAAGGGCCGGGCCCCGGTGTGCACCGGCATGTGTCTGGTCAGATTGTAATGCGCGTTAAAAACCTGCGGAGAATACAAAAACACCGAGGACATTATTAAGATTTTGACAACACCAGCAATTTAGAGTGAAATCTGCTTGCGTAAAATGATTTAATTTAGATATTCTGGAATTTAATCTGGCTGTTACTGAATAATTCCTTTTTTAGTTTTTATTTTTTGAGGGGAATTTTTCCTTATAATGGAAGATCATTTTTATTAGGCTATATTATATACTTAAAAACGTTGAATCTAAATTAAAAAAATAAATTTAGAAGTAGCCTAAACTAAATTACTACTACTATATAGGCTACATGTATATAGCTATATATATATTATATGCAGCACACACTTTTAATAATTATATGCAGCACACACTTTAAAAAAATAACCCTAACCTTTCCACACACTTCACAAGTGAAGTTTTTGGGTTTTCCGTCTGCAGCGCTGCTGCCGCTGCCGCTGAGTTTGCTGTGCGTCTTGACGCCGTTCTTCTCGGCGCTCAGGCCGTTGTTCTCCTTAACTATCTGGTCCAGCTGTCCCGGCAGATGTTCCTTGTGCGGGTACTGAGGTGTGGGCAGCTTATCGGTCCCCACCCCGGCCAGCTTGGCGTTCTCCAGCAGCAAGAGTCTGTGGTGCGCCGACAGAGAGGCCTGGGCTTGCGGGCTGGAGAACCAGTGTCCGGCCAGCAGCTCCGACTGCTGGTACGCAGAGTCCAGGTAGTTGAGATAGTAGAGCGAGCCACCGCTTGGAACAGTCAAGGCCTGGTGGACGACCTGTGGTTTCACCACCCTGCTACTCGACGTCAGCAGCGGCTGCTTCAAGCCCGGCTCCGCTTTGCCGCAAATGCCGCAGTTCCCTTTGCATGGAGCGGTTGCGGAACCGCAAAAAGTCCCCCTGAAACTGGCTCTCCACAGCTCCGAGTAGTTCATTAGCGCCTTGGCTTGGAGGTCGTAGCTGAAGGGCTGCAGCGGGATCATGCAGGGGATCGGGGAGCAGAGCCCCAGCAGCTTCTTCCCCTCTGACCGCTCCTCCGCGCTCCCCTTCGGCTCCGAGCTCTTGGACATGATCCGGTCTATAGAGAAGGCCAGGGTCTTAGGAGCCGCGGACGGTCCGGTCCTACCGCAGGACATCACCGTCTCCAGAGAGGCAGAACTTGCCATTTTGTTGTTGTTGTTTTTGTTTTTGCTTGCAGCAGAGCAGGACTTGGTGTGAGCAACTCCCGGTATTAGTCCGACCCGCTCCTCCAGCTGCCCCGCGTCTTTTCACTCTCCTGAGCTCCCAGCAGAAAAGACAGGAGGACACATCAGTTTAATAAGCACCTTGCTGTCACAGTGTCACGCATTTGCATCCAAATGGCCAACCCCTGCAACAATAGCATCCAGGGGTGATGGATTAATGCTCATTAACTAGTGCACACAAAATTACCAGGACATTAGCTAGAAAGGGAGAAGAAGAAGAAGAAGAAGAAGAAGAAGAAGAAGAAGAAGAAGAAGAAGGTAGAGGAGGAAAATGCGGGAGCATAAAGTTTAGTCAGTGTTGGAGTTTACCTCTCTAATGGTCAGATGAGTGTGGAGAAACCAGTCGACTGCTCTCTGTCACATGTTGGCAACGCCCGCCCCTCCTCAGCTCGCATCCCTGTCTCCTGACATCAGCGGGCACCCAAATTCTGAACTAGGTGACAGGGAGACGCCCTCATCAACCTGCACGCCCTCAGATAAAAAAAATCTATAGAGGGGGTGGCACGGGTTACATAGGCTGCCATATGTCATCTGCGACATAAATATGAAATCATTTCCCTCAAGAAAATGGGTGAAAAAAATATTAGCCTATCATAATTGTGTTTTCATCATTAAACACGCATTGGAAGTCGTATAAGTGCTGCTTTCATTTGGTTAACAACACAGTAATCTTTTTCTTTTTTTCAGTTTGGGTATTTTTTTTCAGCAGAAAGCTGCTAATCCTTGGAGATGGGATCCCTCCTTTTCCACGCCGGGCTTATATACTTACTTACTATTTGTATAAATTCGAGGACGTCCAACGTCCACCTGTTTATGAGCAGAGACTCCCTTTGGATCCTATTAAACGTTGTTCCTCCTTCCCTCTATTCAAAAGAAGCAATTTTCCAGAGCGATTCAAGGCTCAAACTCAGCGCAGGGAGGAAAAAAAAAGAAAGAAAACACACAAGCTCTTTCACTTTTAGCCACTAAAGCACTGCGTGAACCTGGTTTTGTGGGCTTTTTTTCTTCCTGAAATAGAGGGACGGATTAAGAGGGAGAGAGGAAAAAGAAAGGACTTAGCTTGGGCAGAGGTATACAAGGACAAATGAAAAGAGAGGCCTTTTTTTCCTCTAAAGAGGCATACACGAACTTTGCTGGAATCCACGGTGTTGTGTGGGAGCTACAATGAGCAGCAGCCGCTCGTCTTATTCGCCACACGGGCCACGCTGAATTGATGTGTTTGCAGGGCCATTTTACCTGAGGGACTCCCAACAAGATAGAGGGAGAGAAGAGAGTCCATGCCGTGGAGGAGGGACGGCGGGGAATATATGCGCAATATGAAGAAAATGTATAATATGATAATTATCATAGCCTTACCTCCATGTAACATATTTAATTTCACATGGTAAAATGGTTTTTGTTACGACACCCTATATAAATACCCTATGAAGGATGTGGAAGTATTTATTTAATGGTTAATAAAGCATTTTTTCCCTATATTTTACAGACCGGTCCTGAGCCATTAAGAATAAGACCCCTCCAATGGACTGTGACCACTGACCTTCTGGAAAAGTGCTGCAAAGCAAAGCAAAATCCATCTACTATTAACATTTTTACAATCACAGACTGGACTGTAAAATATAGTTATAATTGCATTATTGCCAAATAGAAAGGAAACACCTGCCAAAGGAATTGTTCCCATTTTGGAAACCAAAAAATTTGTTATTATTAATGGCTTCTAACTGATCTATAATACCTTAGTGAATGTTTTATTTACTATTAATAATGCCATTATTCACTACTTATAACCCTTAAAGGTATTGGGAAGTGCATACTTTATAAGGGATATTGATTTTGACTGGGAGGTTCTGCATGGGAACACTTTTTTGAGCTATGATCAACATACCCGCGCGGGGAAGTTTTATGTTGCTGTTTGGTAAAAGATGTAGATTCTCCAACAGTCTACTGACACTGTTAGAACATTGTATACATAAGAGGAACCTTGATGGAACGTTCTAACATCTAAGACAAATATAGGCCTTTAAATGAGGTGCTGTGACATGATCTTACTAGCACAGTACCCTCATGTTTGAGCATCCACACCCACATTTACATGAGGAGAAAAAAAATTAACTCTATCTGAGGTGAAGCTCATTCTTTGATTTTGGTCACAATTCATTTTTATTCTTTGTGGGGTTTTTTAACATTTTAAACTCTGATTTTCCACGTAAATTGTCCCTTAAATGTAAATCTGCTTGTTCCAAAACATCATTACATTTATATCACACTTTAGAGTGAATTATTAAAATCCAGGACCTAGTGTTTTCCGTGACTGTTGCATCCCATCAAATTGAAATATTCTAGATGCCTTGTGCATCACTTTACTGTGTACACAGTTACCCATAATTCAGCCTGACATGTATCTTTAAACTTTGCAGTCTCTGCCAGAATTTAAGATAATGGCCTGAAGTCTGTGTCTGTTTTTCAAGAGAGATATTGAAAAAAAAAGTTTGATGTCACCAACACAAAGCCCGAGTTTCAGTAGAAAAATTACAAAGTTTTGACTGAAAACGAGCCCTGCGCAACTGAATTAATCCACCACTGTTTTTAATCACTGATGGTCCATGTTATTCTGTAGGTGGAGGAAGGTGACGTTTCCCTCAAGCCCTATAGACTTATTGCCATACTTAGCCCAGCATGTTGCCATCCTACAACACTAGTTTTCCTGTTAATAACCTTAAAAAACGTCCCCATTCCGTTTTGTTTTACACCTGAATCTCAGCATGAAAGGATTAATGCCTGTTGTCCTGTACTACTCATATGTAAATAGGGCAAAAATACTCTAATTTGAGTTTATTCAGGCACAATTGCCAGCTTATCCACACAATAAACATTGATCCTATTGCTGTAACCCCGGCCCCTCTTATCAGCTCTAACAGCAATTAGCTCAAGCATTGATTTAAGGGACTCTTGCTTCTTGCCTGCAGGCATGCAATGGTCACAAATACTGGCTGGATGTGGCAAACCTTTTCCCCACAATGTTTTTTCAAACAATTATCCAATAACTTTTTTCGATATCATATTTGGTGGCAATAACAGATTTTTACAAGCTTATAGTTTGAATCAAGAGTCTTCATTGATCCATCCACAGTAGACCCACAGTCTCTGGGGTGAGTGGGGGTTTCTTCCACTCAGTTTCAGTCCTCCTTTTATCCATCCATCAATTTCTTAAAACGTATTGTCCTTTTCAGGGACAGGAATAGAAATGACAGACTGAATGACTTAACATTTATGATTTTGACCAGGTTATAAAATACTGTAATCAGCATTACTAAACCATTTTTTAAGCTATGAATTTAAACATGGTCTTATTGTGAAAATCCTGACTTCAGTTAACCCAAACAAAATGTCTGAGTTCACTCATTCACTACTTCCTACACAATGAACATTCAATAGTTCACTCTATACAATGAGTACTAAATTGAGATTTGGGACACATTTTGGCCGTCCTACACAGGTCTGCATTACTGTAATTTACATATATCAAGTTGCAAGGACTACAATAGAAATAAGTCTTGGATTTACTGAGTCATCCTTGACGTTTTTTAGATGTGTGAAATTTTATTCATCCCCTCTAAAATGTAAAAATAAATTTAATTAGTGTGATAAAAATAATTCTCATCGCAATGCCTAACATACTTTTTCCGAAGCTTTCAACCACATCTCATGACCTTCCATGAGATGGCCAACTGGAGTTGCTCAGTTGTTGTGGAAATGGATCATTTGTTATCACTTGACCTAATTATGGAATTTCGGTCATGTGATAACAGGTTGTATATGGGGGCGGATATCAATATCCCTGTCTCTGTTCCAGTTTTTGTCAAGTTGCCATTTACAAGGTCATGAATGAACAATGCCTAACTAACTAATGAATTAACCTTAGTTAACTAAACTAAATCGATCTTAGGTGATGCATTGCATTGTGGTGATTTTTGTTCTATTGTGTGAATATTTAGGCACTATAAGTGCATACATTTTAGTCTTGGAATGCAAACACTTGCAAAAATTGCAAAATGTCAGAAAGTAAATATAGGAGTGATTTCAAACACTGCTGTATTCTCCACTGCACTATATGAACATCCCACCACTTCCTGATAGCGCTAAACGCTGACTTCAGATTAGACTGTTTTGTTGTGGGTGGAAATGTTTCATGACGTTTAGTCGTCCCCAGACAGTGTTGTATGCACAGTATTGTGCATGCTGGCTAACTGGCATGGCTTACTGGGATATCTAGAATACATCACGTCGAGTACTGCATCATTTGGATGTACTGATTGCAATGTATTTCAAATACTAAGAAAGGCGGTCTATGATTGGAGAACTTACATTTATTTATATGTGTTTTTGCCAACAATAAAATCCAATTAATAGTACAGAACTCATTGGCTTGCGTTGCAAAGTGTGTCTTTTGTGGTGTGACGTGTTTGTCACACTTACTGCTGTGGTATCCCTGTTTTCTCTCCCTCCTGCTCTGCTCGCGTGTGTGCATGTACACACTTAGCTCTCTCTGACTCGCTCCCACTGGAAATGAGTGTTTGGAGGATCAGGCTGTCACCACAACATCAACTCAACTTACACGTAAAGCTGTCTATTTTGTCTTCTCTGCTCTCTCTCTTGCTAACTTGCTAATATCTCAATTGCAACAAGTTCTTGCTCAGGTGTTACAACCAACTCAGGTGGTAAACTGAAGCATGCTGGTAGTCTATTGGTGATGTTGACAATAAACATACTAAAGATTAGCCTCACACAATCTGTAATCCTATTTCTGTGTTTATTTTTCTCCTAAACACAAACTTTCAAACTAGCTGAACTACTCCACAATCTTTCCATGTAGGGGGTACATGGAAAGATTGTGGAGTAGCTCAGCTAGTTTGAAACTGCACCCCCAGGGTTCAAGTACCCCTGGTTGGGAATCATTGCTGTAGCATACCCAAAATGTTTTTATTGAATGCCTGGTCAGATCTGTAGTCTTATATTAGATATTAACTGATTTAAATGATAGTTTTGCCAGTTTTAGAACATGTAGAGCAGCATCGCCGGGTGCAGGATAGTGAGGAGCTGATGTAGTTTACTTTTGGATCTAGTAGAGTTGGTAGCAAGGCAACAGTGTCAGGTTTGGCTCATCATATTAATCAAATATGGGAGGCACTCTGTATAGCTTTTTACCTGGGCACTGCAGTAACATAAGACACTGGAGCATACATATTGAGGCACACAAAAGCTTTACATGAGTGCTCCAGTGTCGTATATTTTTTTTTCCCGAAGAATGAGCTGGCGCAAATCTATCTATCTATCTATCTATCTATCTATCTATCTATCTATCTATCTATCTATCTAGGATAGAATAGGAAATGTATGGGTATGGGTATTGGGGGAAAAAAAGTATTGTTTTGGTATCATTATCTAAGTACTGAGTAGCTTTTGAAAAACAATTCCCAGAGCTAGTATAGCCTACTCTAAAGCTTTGACATAGCAGAGTGTTGTTTCGTTTGGAAAAGTTGTAGTAGGATGCGAACCCCTTCAAACTCACCTCGAAACATCAAATCTCTCCATATATTCCCCAGTAAGTACAACAGGTCTCCATATCAACCTACTGCTGATGAAATAACATGTTGATAATGTGCCCAACTGTAGCCTCACACATCTCAGTACAGGAAATCACAGACAGTTGTCCTCACACTCTCCAGCCATGGTGACAACTTTCACTGACGTTAAACCTGAGGAAATGAGACAGGAACGTGTGACTAGGGAGGGAATTCTCCCACGGAAAGTGCTCATTTCATCTTGCTAGTGTTACATGTGATTTCACTTAAACATTCAGGCACAGGCTGTTTTTGAGGGAAATTGTAAAAACCATTGGGGTTAGATGTTATATTGTATCTGCTTTATACTCACTTTAGATATCCAAAATTGCCCAATAACAGCTCTGTCCCTGTAGTTTTTCCCCTTCAGTTTAGTATCTGAAGTTTTCATACAATGATGAAAATCATCGTCTTATACAGTATATGTATGAAGCAAGTCGGAAATTATAGTATATTCTGCTATATTCCCATCAAATGGCCCATTTGGATACTTCTGATATTCCCTGACTCACCTAGAGAATCTAGAGTATCAGACTTTCACGTGTGAAATATTCTCCTCCAAATTCCATGACATTCCAGGAATTCCACAGTTCATGGAAAACCTGTGGGTGTTTGGCAGTGAACTGGTGATGACTGCAGGAGTGACTCTCCAACCTGCAGTACCAGAATGTTCTGGCTGGATGATGTAAAGGTTACTTCCTCTGATGGCTGCAGAAAACCAGATTGGATGTTGTTCCCCTAAATTGTTTAAGTTGTGGACCTTTTTGATGATGTGGTCTGCGTTGGTGTTGCATTTAAGGTTATTTCCTGTTAGCCATGACCATGGATGAATCAGCTAGAGACATTCATAATTTCAAGTAGGCTGTACAACCCTTTCTACACTTGACAGGTTAAACACACAACCAGTGTTACCATGGTGGTGGCAGCGTGTGCAGATGCGGCGGCCAATAGCTCCTTCAAACGTGGCTACATTTTTGTTTTAATTTGTTATTTTTTCTCCTTTATTATTGAAGAACATATTATCTATCCTTATCCTTATCCTTTTTCAAATAGTCTATTTCTCTGAAACTGCCTGAATGAAAGTTTGAGGTGAGAAACAGGCCATGCAGCTTCTGAGTCATGCTTCATTTTGTGTTGATGCTAGTTTTAAAAGTTGTTTCCCTTTGGAGAGTTGATGCGTCACATTATTATCTAACTGTTCACTGATTGGTCTTCCCCCACCTGTATGACTGGGCTAAGTTCATTCTCAAGTGGTTACTTCCAGACTTTAATCTCGAGTTTGTGAGAAGAAATCTGGCTAATTACTTAAATCATTCAGTAATTGATATGGGCTCACTCAAGCTGAGTATGGGGGTTTTGGTATGTGACTAAAATCTGACTAAAACTGTTAAAACACCAGGGACAAAGATGGAAATAAGTCTAGGACATGTTATCTTTTATAAAAATATTTTATTTATTTTTATTTAGCCTTAATTTAACCAGGTTTGTCCCATTGAGATCAAGGATCTCTTTTTTATAAGGAGTCGGTCTAGACCTGCTCTTTATGAAAAAGTGCCC
>LKNJ01005123.1:0-25742 GCA_002120245.1 Maccullochella peelii | reverse complement strand
TAATCAGAATGATTTCAGTCGGGTTGAAGAAATATTGTCCATGTAACCACAGCTACTGGCAGTTCAAGTCAAGACTGCCTGGGACAGTCCACTCACGCCAACGGCCTCTTTGGTCCAAAACAGAAAAATAAGTTTGATTCAAACACATTTTAATTGTCATTTCAGCTTTACACTTCGTCCGGAACATTTGGGCTAATACATCATTTCTACAACATTATTAAACATTCCAATCATAACCTGGATTACTGAGAAATGAACTGACAAACAGAATATCACTTAATACAGATGCAAATAATTATTAAAATTTCAAAACGTGTACATGTGCATCCAGTGTCTGAGCAGTGAAGTACATTTACACCCTGTGGTTTGACTAATCTGAGTTTATAGCCGAATGGATGAAGATGCAAGGGAGGGAAACATGGATGCAATTAAGGGAATTGGGATCTACCCTGTGACTTGGGAGGGAATTTGGGTGTGCTATTGGGCCCTGTTGATGTGAAGTGCAGGCAGCAGGGAAAGGACCCAAATCCAGACTAACAGGCAGACTGGTACAGTTCAATGTAATCTCATTGAGTTGTACTCAATGAGATTACATGCAAGTACAGGTAGGCAGGCAGGTAGACAGGCAACAGGTCCAGGTTTGGGTGACAGAAGCTCGAGGGAATATACATAAGGCAAGACAGCAACATAGCAATGGGACACATGGCAACCAGGATGAATGATCAGCATCTTTCGGAAGCAGCAACTGTTGCCATGACTTATTCCCTCTGATGTTGAAGCTGCTTTGCTTTTACAACAGTCCCTGTAACTTTACAATCACATGAACATGTCTACTGTTTTTCTAGACTAGAGAAGGGTATATTTGATCCTAAATACAATGTAAGTTGTTAACGTCTGTATGACAATATTTAATGTCTATCTTAGTTTGAGCAGTTTACGTTTGTACGGGTAGTCGCACGGAATTTATATTTGTACGGAGCGTCTTCCATGAGAGGAGGGACCGGGAGACAGACTGTGACACCTGTTACAAAATCAGAACTGCACTTCTTTGGCATTTATACAAGTCAACAACGTAGGAAACAGCCAGGTATCACTGCAGACTGCAATTAACCCTTGCTTTTGGTCTCGCTTGTCATTCTCAGCATGATGAACTATCAAACGCTTGGAACTATCTCCTACAGGATGTAGGATGTTCAAAACCAGAACAGATCCTGATGTTTTTACTACCAATGACTCACAGTCTCAGCCCTGTTGGAAAGGGTCGCCAAACCGGCTGTGCTGCGGCTAAAATTAAAGCCTGGACCGAAGGAGGAAGCGCGCCAGAGTTTGAATCCAGTGATCCACGCATGCTCAGTGTGAAGCAGCCCCGAGTGAGATATCCCTTTGACACCACTCTATCCCTCCATCCTCGACCTGACAGAGGTGGCACCATGAATCCATCACTGTCTGACAGCAGCAGGCAGTCACAACATGCCAAAATATGCCACGTATTCATTCACAGCCGTCATGTGCATTTCCTGTTGCATATGAGTCTGCATACGAGTGGCCAGGCTAAAAATAGCCTCAGCCCACAGTGTGACTGACTGTGTGTGTGTGTGTGTGTGGGGGGGGGATTTGCTTGGCTTCATCTGTGTGTGTACATGTGTACTAACTGTGTGCCGTGAGTATGTGTGTGTACATCCCCACTGTATGTTTGTTTGCTGCGCGTGCCTGTGCGTGCGCTTGTGTAACGTGAAGGCAACCCAATGTGCAGTGACATTCTGTCTCCCAGCAGCTGAGAGCTTGTGAGTCAGGGGGCTTCAGCTTCAGCCTGCCCTGCGTGGCCCAAACACAACACGGGCCTGTGTGCTCATAGGAACTGACAGCAGAGAGAGAGAGACAGAGAAACAAAATGAAGACTCTGACATGATGTGGAGCTGCCATTGAAAAAATTATGATAAAAGGGAGAGTTCATGTGTAACCAGAAAGGGAAGGTTGGAGCTTGGAATGAATAAAATAGACCTCTTTACCTCTTATTCACTCACAAAAATGAGTAATCCACTACATTTTCAGTCCAATATAAATTCCCCAACGTTTTCACTTTAGCTGTTCTCTGTTTGATATCACTTACAATGAATACAATGTACATCAAAGCTCAAACACAAGAAAATATATCCATACATAATATAGTAAATGGCACATCAGGGTCTGGGTTGATTTGCAGTTTGGTCTGGATCTGCTCCTTGGTCTGGACTTTGAGGAGCCGAGATAGACATTATTATCAAAATATGCACAACCCTAAAAGGAATAATGCTGTATGCTCGTACATAACAACCCCCCACCCACGCCCTATTGTGTCCGCACCTCAAGAACAGGGAACGATCGTAGTTCTTAGAACGCCGTTTTGAGGGAATTTTTTAGCTCCAACTTCAGAGTAGGTATTCTCCGAGCACAAGAGGAACCTTGAGTGACGTAACTGTACAATGAATGGTCCAACACATGAGCCAATGCAGCCCCGGCAACCGCCATTTAAATAAATAGCCGTGTAAACAACAGCTCATAGCGGTAGCCTTACAAAATGGAACAAAACACAGACAAATGGACCGACAGTTGTAACTGATGTTGTTGTATGTTGCGCAGAAGTGGCGTTGCTATACCAACCGCTGGCCGGCTTATGTCACTTCAGCGTTCCTACTGGAGGTGTGAATGCAAACAGAAAAAAAAGCCACCAGTGGACAGTTCCTCTCAGGGAGTGCCCAGAACTGTTTGGTCCAAAAATACCTAAATCGAGCACTGGTAGTGGATCAGTACTTGGTACCAGGTATCAGAATTGGAAAAAGTAAAGCCTGTGCTACTGAGCTTCAAGTTTAGCTAAGGTTACCAATAGTCATATTGCTGAGCTGCAACTGCAATACCACAAAAAGATGATCAGTGATTAAATTCAGGAATTTAAGCATGGAGTATGGCAGCTGGAAGTCGGTAGAATGCATGGTTCTACTCCGGTGGAGCAAGAAGTGATACGTGCTTCCCCCATTCTCAAACATCTCCTCTACTACAGTGCCCAGTGATTGGCAACAGCCAATAATTTCCAGTGGACATGTATATATATGTATATATTTACATTTTCTTAGGAATAAAATACATGAAAGTGACATTCTCCTCAGGATGGCTTTTGTGTCATTTTGCCCAGATAGCAAATATCAACAAATGCAATCTAAATCAATAGCATTTAGGGCCACAAAACTTTAAGTAAGTCAACCATTCTCACCTTTTCTCACCTCATTTTTAGACTGCTTTAAATTCTGCTGCTGGTTACTATAAGAGCAGGTGAACACTTCAGATGTCAGTCAGCTATGAAGTTGTGCTTATCTCTGTTGGTAAAAAGCTGTCATAAAAAACTGCTTCAGTTTCTTTCAGTGGAATGTGTTTCCCTCTGAACCTTCACAGCCAGGACAGCCTGTGCCAAAAGTGGTGCAACACACACACACACACACACACACACACACACACACACACACACACACACACAGATGAAAACAGAGAGCCTCAGCACACTGAGAACACGCAGAGAAGAAAACAATTAAGTTCAGTCTCTGTATCGTCTCACATCTGACACATATTGTATGCATATTCATACACACAATCATAATTAATCAAACCAAAATACACACTCGCACCACACATATACACAAGCACACATACATACTGATGAGACACCGCATTAGCCAATTCCACAGCCCCAAAATATCGACAACAACAGTGTTGGTCTGTAGCCGTGACTGCTTCTTTGGGAGCGTCTATGAGGAGTCTTTTTTTCCAATTCACAGATTAGAGGCTCACTGAACCTAGCCAACGCAGGCATGGACGCAGGCCAACTCTATTTCTACCAGCGATGTGTGTGTGTGTGTGTCTCTGTAAGTGTGTGTGTGTGTGTGTGTGTGTGAGAGACACAGGCCATCGCGACAAAGCTGTCCTTTCTCTTTCCTTTCACCTCAATCTGGCAGTGATAGAGACGCTTCCTGAGGGAAGGACAGGCAACAAACTACACAATATCTACTATTGAAACACACATGCATATAGGGGTGTGTAGTTCTGCCGGACTAGGCAAGTTTGTTTCCAGAATGAGTAAATCCATCTTATCTGCTTCTCTCCATAGCAGAAATTATGAAAGGGTATTTTCAAATTGAACCTCAAGTTGTCACAGAGAAACATTTGGTTTGTTTTTTCAAAATTCATTCCAAATAGAAGACATTTGTTTGCCAGGAAAATGTGATATTCCACATTGATATACTGTACAACTTAGAGCAGAACTTCCTGGAGCTGCTGCTGCGTCACTTGCCTGTGGTTTAGAACAGGTTCAGAATAGTAATTAAAGAAATTAGTTTGACTTGATAACTGTTGAGGAAAGAATTCAGAAATACCACTGAATAATATAAAGTCTATTTTATCCGTTATATTCTTGGTAATTACAAACATACATTTTTAGCAGTTTATATTTTTAATAAAAATGTACATCATATTAAAGAATGTTTTGCAGCAAATATATTAGGAATTGGTCTATAAATTGACCTCTTCCGTTTGTCAGATAATCAGCATCTTGCTTTCTGGCTTTAAAAATAAATTGAGGCAGATACGACGATTCTCACAAAAACGGACAATACTATCAAAACACACAGAAAGCATCAAATGCTTATTCAGATTCATACCTTACTTTCGTTATTCTTTGACCAGACCAGTTTCTAATTCAATTCATAATTTTAACTCCTTTAGACTACTTAGGTAGGCTGCCTTCCTTTGTTATGTTTTCTACAAACCCCCGCTCAAATACATGAATATATACATTTGCAGAAAGAGCTTCACGTTTAGTAAGTTATTTAAACACGTGTTGGTACCCTAACTCTACTTAAACACATGATACAAACTTCATTCTTTGACCGTTGACCTTCTTGTGGTTTTGGTTACACGTCATCTGTGCATGTATGTTATACAGGATTTACAGTATGCTACTCTGGAGAAAAGCCTCTGCTAAGTGCTTAAAATGTAAATGTAAAAATGCGTCTTTCTCATGTCAGAAGGTATCAGTCATATAAGAGCATCCATCATGATTTAGAATCAAACAAACCCATATGGAGGCTGGTGGTTGGACCAGCACTGCAGTGACGTCACCCTCTGCACTAATCTTATTAAATATTATGTGAACAAATGGATGTCAAACAGTGAGTGAGACAAAAGGGTTGCATAATCTCCGGATTTAGAAAAAGAAAAAAAATCTATATGATTTACAGTAGCTGCTGCATTAAAGCTGTTTCTGGAAATGTATAATCTGAGTTAGCTGGTTTTGTTGGGTTAAGCGCAGTCTGCAGCCTCTCTGAACGGCTTTATACAGTATAAGATGAACAGAGCAGAAAGTAAAGAGAGATGGGCAGACTGGTATTAGTCTGTATTAGAGCAGTCAAGTCCTTAGTGGCTTCAGCTGAACGTTTGGAAAGGCCCAGGACAATATTTGGATTTACTCAAAAGCATAAAAGCGTGGCTTCTGCATTTCAAAATGAATGTAGAATCAAATCTTCCATGTTAAGGCACATGGATGTAAGTCTGCATCCCATTTCTTGCTTTTGCTGTCATCTTCCTTCCACTTTTGCTGTCACCAAGCTTCTCAATTCCTCATTGAGAAGAATCTTCAGTGGCCAATTCTCAAACATCCATACCTACACAGTTAAATCACAGTTTTTAAGAACATGTACAGCAATAATCCACAAACTTAAGCTGCACAGAAAACAAATTTCACTGCAAGGATTTTAGCTTTGTCTGCATCTACACAACAGTAATCAGAATTAATGAATTATATTTTAAATTGTTTGTTTGCAACCTTCTGTATCTGTATATCTGTATAATGCAACGTTATAAGGCACTTTAAGCTATAGAAATCAAGTTTATTATTACATTATTAAATGAGAGAGAAGAACATGAGCTTCAGCCACTGGCATTTACATATATAGTTATTATTAAGTGTTTTCCATTCTGCTGTTGGCTTCTGATGATTTGTACAAATTGCGAGTGGTGTACCACCCCTTGTAGTGGTATTTTTAAGTCAGCCTAAACTGAGGGCAACTCCAAAATGAGCTGTTAAATGAACTGTTAAGGGGTAGAAAAGGGATCATCCTAAGGCTTTATGACTCCATAACAGAGACTGGAAGTTTGGCGATAAGGCTGAGCTGACAACACAGCACACTTTGCACACACACACACACACACACACACACACACACACACACACACAGAGAGACACACACACACTCGGTGCATACGTTGCTAGCTAGTTACAGCTAATATCTGTCCAGTCAATGCATTGGCCGTTTTTGGCAAATAATATGTGGCAATAAAGCAAGACAAAAATTCACCTCAAAGCCACTAGGAGGCAGCATTGACATATAATCTCCTTTTAAAGTTGATCTGGCTAATGTGCTAGCAAACAATTTCCTATTTACACATCCAGCAGACACGGAACAACATTAACATTTATTACAAGTCATGTTGGTGTCCACCAGATGAATCCAAAAAGTCCAATATTCCCTCTCCTCTTAGCTCTGTTTTGGTCACCACCTAATTAGGAAAAAAATAACTGTGATGTGTGATGGAGTTAAACATCACTTTAGCTCTGTCAGACATGAGCAGTCCTCGACATTCAGTTCTTTCTCAAATCACTTTCCTTAACCGAGCTCACAGGCCGTTAAATGCCCCAGTGCTGCAGGGATGTGTGAAAGCTTAAGAACATCTAATTGAATGTGTGAATGGAAGAGCAGGGTTAATCACACTATCAAACCCAATCCTCTTCTTGTTCTACTTATGGGTGAACACGTGTGTATTGCTGTGGTGTGTATGTATTGTTCCCTTCATTCCCCTGAAATGTTTTACTTTTGATTGACCTCTGACTATTGTATGAGTCCTCATAGCCTAGTTTTTCTATGACACGTCTTCTGATAAAACAGTTTTACAATAAACAGGAAATGATACCTGACATGGCAATAAGCACAATAACCAGCTTGCGTGCCATATTTCACTGACAGTTTTTAAGAACATGTACAGCAATAATCCACAAACTTAAGCTGCACAGAAAACAAATCACTGCAAGGATTTTAGCTTTGTCTGCATCTACACAACAGTAATCAGAATTAATGAACACATGAAAAGTCTGGGCTTATTGGGTTTATTGACCTGTTTCATGGACTGAAGGATAATGCAGCTCACACAGCACATACACAGTAAGACTGTAGCAATATTCAGCAAGTAAGAAATGTAGCCTGACCGATACTGGATTTTTGAGGCTACTGATATCTATATTTGGAAATTGGAAAAATCCAATAACAACATATTGGTCAATATGTATCGATACAGATATGTCTGCAATAAGCTAATATCAGCCTGGCTGATTTCCTTTAAGAGGAAACTGATCCTCACTAAAGCTTGCTAATTAGACCTCTGCTCAAATTGAAGTTGGGAGGTATTATTCTGGACCTGAGGTAAGGTCATAAAAACCTCATGAACTAATGGTGCCTTCAAATGGGGTCGTGTTTACAAGAAGAGTCCTTTTCGAACGCCCCCCTTCTTGTGGCATTCACAACCTTGGAAGTGGAAAGTTTCTGAAAGAACAAGAGTTCACGAGTCGTGATGTGTTTGCTGACGTTTTCAGAAATGGCGGAGGCCATGGAAGTTCATTTTTCGGTGGATGGTAAGTTAATATATTAGTTTTTTATTATAGTCTTATAGAGTTTTTCTTTAATTTAATTTTATATATACTGTATATATGTCTGCGGAAAATGTTAATAATCCCAACGGCCTCATCTTTTCATTATGTCTTTGCATTTCCTGCAGTACGTTACCCGCTCGCTAGCTTGCTAAATTGTTAGCCTCGGTGGTGGCTTCATTTCTTGGAAGCGAAGAATGTAAAGAGAACAACGAGGAGTCTTTTGGCGTTCATGTTTCAGTTGCCTAGCAGCGGTGTTCTCACGACTTACCACTTGAACGCCAAGCACATTGTGTACGACCATTTCCCACGTCCTAACCACTAACTCACGAGTTCCATTTGAAGGCAGCATAATAAGAATGATTAAGCTGTAACTTCTCCCACCGAACAGGTGCAACAAAACTAATAGGAGATTCAAAGAGATGACAATCAAACACAGTGCCACACAGTCACCAGAAGAGATCTAATCAGGTAAAATAAGGGACTACACCTGTGTGGGTGTACCAAGAAGGTAAATGGCCTTTCACATGACACATGGACATTTGACACATTAAACATCGGAATCTTTTTAGCAAGTTTTGCGTAGAGGTTCTGACATGTTTGGAATGTTTATCTTTACTGGCTCCATAAGTGAGATTGTTGCACATTTGTATCCAAATATCAGTTGTGTCGACCAGTTCAGGGGAATTGGAATGAAATGAATATGGTTTTCTTTTATCAGCTTGACACTTCAGTTCAATCTGTTAAAGTATTGCTTCACCCAAATGATCAATGACATACAATGACAGTTGTGGTTTAACTTGTCCACAATAGTCAACAGGGACTATATCTTTGATGGAAAGAAGTTGCAATGAATGCCTGAGCAAATAAATCCAAAACTGTCTGCATGGCAAAGACAAAGCATGTTTTTTTTGTAATTTAGGCAAACCAATCCTTTAAAGTCCTTATACTTCTTTTAGCTTTTTCAATCTGCACATTTACTCACTCCGAAGGCAATGTTGAGAAAAACTTTCAGCTTGCAGAACACATTGAAATGAATTCATTACACATTATTTTCAGTATGTATTTTTCTAAACATTTAATACCTAAGCAGTTTTATTTCAATTTTCAGTTTTATTTATATAGCGCCAAATCCTAATAGAAGTTATCTCAGGGCACTTTTAATATAGAGCAGGTCTAGACCGTTCTCTTTATAGTATTAAACTGCAATTTTGGTTATTTCTGAGAAATGTGAGGCAAAAGCTTTAGTCACACACACACACACACACACACACACACACACACACACACACACACACACACGGTCAGTTGTCAAATCCCTGAGCTGTGTGAGATCAATGTGGATTGACCCAAGTGGAGACGGACGCCTCGTCACTCCAGGGGCAGAGAAATAACAGTCAAACCCACTACCCCCAACCCAGGCCGCTGCCACCCCCAACACTTACGTAATACCACAGGCATTACATAAGAGCTCTGCGGCTCCAATAGAGACAAAGACACACAGCAAGAGAGAGACAATCCTCCAAATCCTATACAGCATTAAAGAGATCTGATTAGGCTGCTGTGCTTTAAGAGCAGCAGAAAAGATGCTGCTTTATGCAGATGACAGATGGCTTTTCCTCCATCTATGACAAAGCATGCTTAGCATCTGTTGTGACGGAGAGATAAACACACAAAGACATACTGTATATTCAGTGTGTAGAGGGAGAGTGGTGTCAGACACGGTCACTACAGCCCTGCTCCAAAATGCTTACTTTTCCGCCTTCTTTTCAGCATCATGACCTTGTACTTTTGAGTTCATTAGTGGGTTTTACATGTTTTTAAAAAATCTAACACCAAGGGTTTGTGACTTTTCTCAAGGCAACACAAAGTAAAGACTGACCTAATGGCGACTTGCCAGATGGGAGGAAGGTATTATACAGGCAGTCTGTCAGTGGTTTTTGTGTTGGGTTGTTCCCCATAAAACGTTCCATGACTGTGTAAGAAGTAGTGTTGTCCATGGCTGTTATCACTTTTTAAAAAAATATAATTTCTCTCAGATATCAAATGCAATTTAACCCCGGGAACTTTTTTTGAAGCAGGCTAGTATTATAGACAGGTCCTTATTTCTAATTCCCTCTGTTTGATTATAATTCATCATTTAGTACGAAGCCTCGTTTTGATCCGCTCCCGTTTGCCCCGTTAAAGTTACTGCATTACGCTGTTACTCAACACTTCCTGTATCAGTTTCAAATGAAAAGCCCTCTAGCGTTTCAGTGGACAGAAACCCTTACCCTTCATTTCTTAACAAGGCTTTTATTGTTAAACATTTGCAGGAAATGACTTGAAAGGTTCCCATACGACACTTGAAATATAGCTACTGCTATCTTGTGGCACGTGTACGTTACTACAACATACAGTTTGGCTGAGACATTAACACACAAACACCCGCAGTGGCTGAAATCGGACAATAACACTTTAGATGAGTAATCCAGAGTTGTGTTGAAAATAGCATGATTATATTGTTGAATTTATTAAAGCCATAGAAATATACATTATGCTTACTGTAGTTGGCATGCACATAATATGACAGCCACCCAGAGTTTATCCACCCTTGTTTTTTCCCCGGCCTATATTGGGGGCCAGCCTTTATTTTATAGTGTCGACCACACCGCCGGCCGTTACTGGAGACCCAGCTTTTACTTACAGACTACCAGTTTTTATTTGAGGAAATACAGGAAATACATATTACCAAAAAAGATAACAATATCACATTCATATGGAGCAACAGTTTGGTCCATGAAAATCATACTGAGATGGGGAACTATTTGATTTTAATTTAAGAGTCCCGCACATATACTCCATGTTTCCTTTACTTCCTACTGACACAGTATACTTGCTTAGCTGTCCTAATCCTAAAGATGGCAATTTAATGTATTGGGGGGTAAGTGGATCACTAACGCTCAGACTCTGACAAAGTGCCATTCTGACAGTGTCCTTTAGGTTCAGTGTTTAATGCAAGCTGTCTTTGCCTCATGTATTTATTCTCTTAACTGAGCAGCTTACGACGGGCACAGTCAGCACGCCATGTACATGTACACAGCAACAAGGGCGAAATATAATGTAAGTTTAAAATGCTCGACCCTGTGGCCTTACGCCTGCCTGCATGTACCTACACACACACACACACACACACACAAAAGGCAGCATGTGGTTGCATTTACTTTCTGCCACAAGTGCTTACAAGTGGGTGGTATTACCTAATACGTCGGACATTCGTCAGCAGGAAAAAAAGTGTAGAAATTAGAGAAAACAAGAGGGAAGCACGAAGAGAGGTCGACTCTATTTACAACATTTTCCTGTAAGTGGCCCACCAACATCAGTGTTGAATAAATACAAATAAACATGTCTTCATAAATGGCTCTTAATGTCTGCAGCAATGTGCAAAATGTGCAGGGACAGAAAGAAATCTACAAAAATAACTTTAAAAGAAAACGGTGAAAAGGAAAAACAAACGCAAAGCAAGGGAAAGACCTTGGGAAGACAGGAGGAGGAGAAGAGCAGATCAGGAGAAACGAGTGGCCAGGTTGAGCTGCCCTCCGCTCTGTTCCTCTATAAACTCTTCCTCTGAGTGTCTGCAGCCTCAGGCCACAATTAGCTCCAGAGGTGGCTCAGTGAGGGGGGCGCTGGGTTCACACTAGTCCACCCTTGAGCTACAGTAGCTGGGCAACTAACCTCAGCACTGCCCTGCTTGGTAGTTCGGGGAAACTAATTTGCTGCGGTTTGCCGTGGCCCTCGGATAAAATTTAACAACTTTGTCTTGTCTTTAATGGAGTTGTCTCAATTTCACTCATTCATGTGCATAACAACGTGTCACTCTTTTAGATAAATTTAGTCAATCATCATAGAGACAGAGCGCAACACGTCATACTCCAGAGGGGAAAACAATCGGTGCCACAATATGCAACCAAGGGCTGAAACGCCTGCAGCTAGCTAAAAACATTATATTTCAGCATGTCAAAGGACTATTTTAGCACCCTCTGTCTACCAGGGAGGACAAACTCAATATTGTCTGTCTCAGTGTCCCTTCTCCTTACCTTGCTTTTCTTGGAGAAATGATCCCACTGAATGGCCAGTAGTGAAATACTTTGATATTTACAACAATTTGATCGAATCATCAGGTAAGATCATCATTTAACCTAATAAAGAGCAAAACCAGGCCTTGCATGGCTTAGTTAGCGTCAGCCTCTACAGTTTGTCTGGCCACATTAGCAACTATAAGTTATTTCATAATAATAATTAAGGCACATAGCCTCAGCTGAGTGATCCCACAGTGTTCCCATTTCTCCTGCTGATGCCTCACGTCTGGATCCACTTTTGTCTTCTTAAAGGTTCAGCAGCTTATAAAAACTTAGTTCTTCGTTCTTTACATGTTTCTGTTGTTTGTTAGCAGACCGAAGTAACAAGGAGGAACCTTCACGCAATACAAAGTCAATGGAGAGCGATGAATAATTTTCCCCTCCGGTGTGGGCGGGACTTAATTGCACCTCTATTTCTATCACTAAAACGCGGTACTCACCAAAGTAATTGCTGAGTGAGTGCTGGAAACATGTCAGAGGTAAACCCAGAACACACCAGACATGTTGCTCTCATTGCAAAGGAAAACTGTGTGTGTGCACACCTACAATTAGTATAGTATGAAGGTTTGGGGTTCAACTGCATTTTATCAAATCTAAATGAAATATTGAAACCACCACAACAATTTTATCAGATGATAATATGTCAAAGTTGTGTTTACAGCTTGTTGCTGACCCAAAAAGGCCAAAAAAATCTATTAATGCAGGTTTAAGGAATTAACGTTAAGCAGGTACAGCTGACATAATCTGCCGCCGGTGATATTTGTCATTTCAAACAGCAAAAATGACAATCAGCGCTGGCTAAAAATGTGTAGCCTGCTTGTTGAATGATTTGTACCATGCTTTGCTGATAAAAAGGCTAGGAGAGATAAAAGTTTTGTTAAGCCTTACTTTTGTTTTATTAGCCTGACTTTAATGAATCCAGGTTTACAATGAGCAGATAATAATAATACTTTTACTGTATGCCCTCACATTTAACGTTCTTTAACGATTTTGCCACATCCTCAGTGATTACTAGAGAAACAATGAAAAAAGCTACTAAAATAAGACCCAAGTTGAATTGTCTTTTAATTTGTTCTTCACAGTTCATTTCAAAGGGAAAAACAAAACAAAATGAGCAAAACACCACACTTTACTGTCTCCAACTGGCCTTAGTGAAAGTGAAACCCAGCAGACTACCATATCAGATCAGGACATGACTATGGTTTCACAGGGCCCCTGACGCGACACATTCCCGATCAATCACCCTCCTCTCCACGATGACAAGTTCACCACTGTGATGGGCTTTTAACGAGCTCTTACTCTCTCTCTGTACGTGCTGTGTCAGAAAAGCTCCGACGTTCTCGTCTCCAGGGAGCTTTTTATTTTTCACCATCGGGGAGACGTCATATTCATGGAAACGCGTCTGACTCGTAGAGCCGAGTGAAGCGATTAGCGGGGGGAGAAAGAAAAAAAACAAGGGAGTGGGGAGGTTTAAATCACACTGCACGGGGTCAACTCTGGTTCAACAGGCAATCGTGTGTGAACGTGAGAAAGAGAGAAACCATATGGATGGAGGCAGTGAATGTTTCTGTGGATGGAGGTCTGTATATGACAGCAAGAGCTGCTTTTTGTTGCAGATGGAGAAAACTGCACACTGAAAACTTGGTTGGTTGGTTGTGTGTGCGTGTGTGTGTGTGTGTGTGCTTCCCAGCTAAAGGTTACATGGTAATACTGGCATTTAATCAGTGAGGCAGCAAACGTGGGCAGCAAGAAATCAGATTATGACCCGCACTGACCTGGGACTCATATTATACAGGCTAGAAAAATCAATATAATGTTTCTTCAGTGTCTCACCTGTGGATGATGGAGTGTGTGTGGTATGTGTGCAATATATTTCCTTGTTATCACTGTTGCTTTCATGGCTGTTATGTCATCTTTTCATTCCCAAAGTAGTGGGACTTTTATTGTGGGTCACCTGTATTTTCAGTGTGTCAATCCCCATTTTTGATACTATTTATGGCCGGCATTATTTTCAGCAAGAAATACGTGTATCTGCATTCTGTAAGCATCTCTATGTAATAGTTGTCATTGACTATGTTTACATGCACAAAATATTCCAGTTTTTGTCCTTATTGCGAAAAAGACTATATTCCTACTAAGCTGTTTACATGGCTAATGAAAATGAATATTCCACTAATATTCCCGTTAACATGCAGCCTTGTTCGACTGGCGAACTCAGCCTCCCTCTTTTATTCGTTCAACCAGCTTCTTGAAAAGGTCGGCAGTGCGATATTTGTGCATATCCAAAAACCTGTTGATATCCAAGTCTTTCATCATGTTTAAAAGCAGGTGTGTTTCTCCTTCCCACCAGAAATGTGGGCTTTTCTTTTGTGCATGCATCTCTACCCCAGCCTTGCAAACTGTTGGCCCGTAAACAGGCTGTGTGTCGCAAACTGAGACGCATATTCTGAATGCACTGTATACATGTCCAAAGAATGCTCCTGAAACCCGAATAATATCGCCATATGCCACATGTCTTCATCAGAAAATGCCGTTACGGATATTTGACAGTCTGGTCATTTGTTATCACCGTATCTGGAGCCGTTAAAGAAAGACTACAATCACTAGCTAGACCACCCTGTGTAACATGGGACGACACATCACTAAGTGATCTTAGTGTGGGATCTGCTCATGACTCAACAGGTGTGAAATAACATGAGGGAAAAGTTGCATCTAGTAGGAATCAGTGCTAACGTTAGCAGCTGGGATAACTAGTTTCCACTTTCAGAGGAAGATAGGTAGGAAAGGTAGGTAGCTAACAACATGTGGACAAGAAACAAGGAAAAAAATTGCCATGTATCAATGTTTGTGGTTTACAGTATGACTTGCAAAAATATGCAAAAGCAACATTATAGTTTACATGTCCTTCGTGAGGGGAATTCCAATTTCAGTTGGACTTCAAAGAAAACTAATTCAGAACAAGTCACCACACCTTTCCCATGTCCATTAGGTGAAACTGCCTTAATTGGCACATAGTGAAGTCTTTTGGTCATTTTGGTAAATACACTTCACTTATACAGCGCTTTTTCAACCTTTACAGCTCCCGCAGCGCTTTACAGATTGCTCTCATTCACCCATTCTCACACACCGATGGCATCAGAGCCCCCATGCAAGGTGCTGGCCTCCATCAGGAGCAAGTTCAGTGTCTTGCCCAAGGACACTTCGACATGTGGACAGGAGAAGCCGGGGATCGAACTGCCAAACCTGGGATTAATGGACGACCCGCTCTACCTCTTGAGCCTGTTCAGAGTCACTGGTACTTTGCAAAACCATCTAAGCCCACCAACATACTGTGGTCATTTTATGCAATGTAGTGGTGGAAGTCAAACTTATTTCCTCTTTAAACCAACACTGTGATATGATATAATACAGTATGCACAAAAATATGTTAGATGTTACCCATGTACAATACAGTGGCCTTGAGTCACTCATGCAGCAAATTTCAACCTGAGAACCCACAGTAGAAAACAACAGGAAGTAATGAGAAACAATCTGTAGTTGAACTGAGGTGTTCTCATTTATACTACACTGCGCCAGTGTAATCGGCTGCTTTGACAGCATGTGACTATGAGCCTGCTGCTTAATTACAAACACATTTGCAGAGGTGGAATGCTTGTAAAGGAAAAAAGGTTGTGAGGCAGTCAGTGGAAACAAAGAAAAGGAGACGACAGAGAGAATAAAGAAAAGGAACATGCTTCCTCTTTTCTGTACATGCACACGTTTATGAGAGGATGGCAAAATGATGGAGAAAGGCGGCCTTTGGAAGGCAAGAAAAGGAGAGGAACACGATGTGAAATGCTGCAAAATTGTTAGCTACTGTATGTGTTCTCATTTTAATCATTGTGAAATGATAATTATCATAAAACTGTGCTGAATAAACATTATAAATAAATTTGTAGACATAACTAAGGATTTTAAGTGCTACAAGCAGTAAGATTTCACATGACTTTTAGGCTCAATTTCCACCTGGCATTAACATCTGTATCTGGATATGTTATCTGGAACTGCCCACTGGGGAGCTCCCCCGTGAACTACATACCTTAAAGGGCTTTATTCTGTTTGCATTCACACCGCCAATAGGAACACTTAAGTGACGTATGTCGGCCAGCGGTTGGTATAGCAACGTCACTTCTGCGCGACATTTAAACGCAGTCCATTTGTCTGTGTTTTGTTCCATTTTTACACGGCTAACGTTTTACACAGGTTTTTAAAAAAATGGAGGTTGCCGGTGCTGCATTGGCTTATGTGTTCGGCCAATCAATCATCAGAGCTGTATTAAGTTACTGACAATGCAAACGAAACATCCTACTGCTGCTGCTTCAAATAAAAAGCGTTCCAACTGTCGAAACACTGGGCAGCTTGTCACCACAACCAGTCCATGTGCACCATTTCATTTCATTGTTGAATTTTTTATGACCGCAATCGTTCATCAAAAATGCGTCCACGGGTGTCTCCAAATGAACAGTTTTAAGGATTACAACTTTAACATGCATAAGATATCCAGTTACAGATTACTTGTCAATACCAGATGTAAATGGGGTCTTAATCTGGGGCGGCTGTGGTACAGAGGGTAGTGCGGTAGTGCGGTTGTCCATCAACCCCAGGGTTGGTGGTTTGATCCTGGCTTCTCCTGTCCACATGTTGAAGTGTCCTTGGGCAAGACACTGAACTCTGATTTGCCCCCAGTGGAGGCCAGCATGGCAGCTGTGTCCCCATTGGTGTGTGTGATTGGGTGAATTAGACTACTGTTTAAAGCTTAGAGTACTGTACAGCGCTTTGGGAACCATTTCTATGGTTGAAAAGTGCTATATAAGTAAAAGTCCATCCAAAGTCCAATGTGATGAGTGGCAAACCTTAAAACAAGTGAGACTGGTTTGGTAAAAAAGGGAATAATTACCATATACTTTAGGTGACTTGATGCATCCAGTTTTGTGCTGTCTTTATCATAGCACCGGTTGAGCAGTTTTTCACACAGCACAGCAGTGAAGCTCTGTACATACGATGGTGGATTGACCCAGACAGAAGTGAGGAAAACTGGACAGACAATATGGCAAATTTTTGCCTTTAGGTTCTTTAAGGTCATTTAATATTCGTAAGTGAAAATTAGCTAAATTGTAAGTTTTTTTGGTGTGTTCATCACTTTTCAATGTCCCCTGGAAACAGTTTCCGTTGTCGCCTGTTTTGTCCACAGAGGCTCTGCTCTGTCTTCGTTGCTGTGTTAATAACTCCCAGTGTTAATGCACTTCTCTTCAACTGAGCCCAGCCTCCCTCTGCTGCTGCTCACAGCACAGGAGACAGGACACAACTGTGTGTGTGTGTGTGTGTGTGTGTGTGTGTGTGTGTGTGTGTGTAAGTGAGTGAGTGAGAGAGAGACACCCTGTACACAAAGTGCAGATGTGAGTAATGCAGAAGAGAGGCAGAGAGATGATACAACAATTATGACAACAACATAAACGACAAACTGTGGTGACTGTGAGAATGATTTAGTGCTTTTACACACACACACACACGCTACACAAACAGTGTGTATGTGTGTTCACTAGATGTTACTGCATAGATAACAGTGTGCTGGACCACAGTCCCAGAGCAGGACACGAGGAAAAGCTGCCAAAGTGATGCTAGTGAACAGGACATGGCTGTTTTAGTAACCATTGTTTTAATACGAGGCACCTGTGACCTCTGACCCCTGAAACAATCAGGCCCTCTGCACCTTAACCCATGATTCGATATACAAAGTATGAATATGACTGTCCATTCATCTGGGACAGGCAGTCTTCTACAATGGAAAATAAGCAGCATTAACAGGGCAGCTGGGGGTTAAATCAGTGGCAGAGTATTACATGTGTCAGGTTAAGGTTAATGGTCTCTCACCTTATATTTAATTTCCACCTTATTATATTACCCGCAGTTATCTCTTGAAAGCCATACTGAATACCAATGTGCCATACTGAGCCATACTGGTCTGAAGTCTGCGTGAGGTGTGCACATTCTCACCGCACATTCTTCCTTTATAAATACCAGTTTCTGTGTGGGAAAAGGCGTATGCATGGTTTTTATGCGTACACATCATTTGTACTTCTGGTCCCAGGAGATTATCTGCCCTTGTTGTTTTCGCCCGGCCAAATACAGGCCGTTTTTTATTTGCTTGTGGCGACCATGCCCCCAGCCATTATTTGAGAACCGGCTTTTATTTGTCTACCGGTCTTTATATGAGAAAATACCGTGGGCCAGTTCATATAATTGTTTACCCTGAATACAGGGATGGAAGAGTACAGGAGACCTCAGGAAGGGACCGATGAGGAGAAAGAAGAGAGGAGGCCAGGAGAGGAGAGGGCCGAGGACCGAGAGAAAGATTAGACAAGCTCCCAAAAAACTTCCAAACACAGGAAGTTTGGATGGGACCCAAATGGATTATGGAAATGAGGAAAGGGTGTTGATAAGAGCGCAGAGGCAGATCCAAAAAAGTTACGGGCCAAAACAAAAAAAACCCCAAAACAATATGCTTCAAGACGCTAAAATGCTCCATAGAGCTGGGGGAACCGCAGGGTTGGCTAATTCTCTGTGGGTTTGTCAAAATGAGCTGCATCATTCACATTACACAGTCCATCCACTGTTAACATAAACGTATTGATTAGTGCAGCGTTAACGTTTTTTCATATTTCTTCAAATATGGTGATAAACTTAAAACAACCTGTACAGCTGCGCCGGCCTCATCCACGCTTCTCACCATTTTTCTGTCATTGGTTTTCACAGATGTAGTTAAGTAGCTTGCTACCTAGGAATATAACATCTCCATTCTTACTCACTAAGCTCTGATTGGTCGAAACAAGCCATCAACAGACCTATTTGAACAACTATGCTAACTATGTAAGTATAGCATCTTCCTAAGCATTTACCAAAAAAATAAATTAAAGAAGTAAATTAAGAAAATAATGTTAGGTTTTCCCATAATTATTACTTCTGTATCTTGTAATTACAACTTAGCATCTCATAATTAAGAGAAAAAGATCCCATAATGACATGTTTGTATAATCAGAGACATAGAAGCCATAATCAGGAGCATGCAATGTGCCTCTGTATATTTCTAATTATTGTGATGGCGTGTGTTTGATGCTGAAAAATGGGATTTGGTGGCATGCATTGTTGTCTGCCACGGTGTCTTTTTATAATAGTATTACTGGAGGACGCCAAAGCTAGAAATATAATCAATTATTTAAGTTTTGCATAACCTTTGATGCTCTCCACATACTCTTATATATCTTTAAATATGAAATTCATTGATTAGGGACATGTAAATAAGAAACAAAAACCAAAGATACAACAACAACACACCTGATATATCTGAAGAAAATACTAGACACACAATAAAATAATAATACAAAAGAAGAAGAAAAAACACATACAGGAGACAAATGTCAATTTTCAGCTGTAATTTAGCTGTGATCTTTTCCATAATGAACACCTCATTCACCTTTTGTTGCCATTGTTGTATGGTGGGGTTGTGGCTGCAGTCATAGGATTGTATTGTAGTTTTTTTGTTTTTTTTGGGGGGGGGGCTATTAAAAGTAGGTTTCTTAATAAATCTATTTTATTTTTCACCATTTGATTGAAAAGGAGGCCTAATCTGAATAACTTAGGGGTCGAAGTTTAATTTACTATCCAAGATTAGTTCTATTTCCTTTTTAACATCCTCCCACATTACATTTAAATGCTACTGACCCATCAGGTGTGAATATGGAGCTGGTTTCAATCACTTCTCCAACCTTCTGCCGTCTGCTGCATGTACAGTCCCGCTGTGCCTCTCTCTTTCTCTCTCTCTCTCAGCGCTCTGCACACGAGTTAATACCATGATATCAACAGCACGACCCTCCTTCTGACCAATAGGAAGATTACATGTGCCCTCTCTTTAGCATGTGCCCTCCTGACATGGAATACACTATCCTCTTTATACCATCATCGTCTGTAGAGCTCCGTAAAGCCCCAGCCCTGCACACATGCACCAACACAGGACGACAACACGTATTGTTCACACAAACACACACACACACACACACATTAGCCCGTGCTCCCATGATATGACAACCGTGTCTACATAAACAGATGGGCCTGTTATTAATCCCATCGCGCGTGCGCGCACACACACACACACACACACACACACACACACACACACACACACATTGCCATGTTACTTTATTGTTCCTTTTACTCTATGGCCTAACATGATCCTGCTTTACATCCACTCTCTGCTGCAAATGATGACATCACTGTGTAGAGCCAGCATGGGGCTGCAGTGTGTATTATATCACTCTGCTCTGGCTCATCTGTAGCATTGTCTGCAGTTTCTTTTTCCTCCACCATTTTACTCTCCGCTAACGTATATTTTGAGATGTCCTGCTGTAAACAGTTCTGCTGCTGCAGGAACTTTTGATGACACAAAATCGAGGTGAAAATTAGTTTAAAAATTGATGCATTCTGCATATTTTTCAGTGGAAATCAGTAAAAAATGAGCCTTCCATCTACGGGTTGTAAGAATTACAGAAAGGATAAGGTGTTCAGGAATTACAAGATTGTCATCAAGTGTAGCAAGTATAGTTATACAGGTGTGTGTGTTTGTGTGTGTGTGTGTGTGTGTGTGTGTGTGTGTGTGTGTGTGTAGCTGGTGGGTTATATCATGATATCATGATATCTACACCGCTGCAACAGAATCAGGATAGAAATGTGCTTACTGATTCAGAGCATGAAAAACATTTGAGCACTGACCCCAAAAATAAAGGAGGAGAGGAGAGGAGAAGAGAGGAGAGGAGGAGAGAGGAGAGGACTTACCAAAAATCTACCTTCTCCAAACCTCATTAACTTTACCAAACAAAGGTCGTAGCTAAATACTCTTAAAACCAACCTTGAAATGCTGATATTGCAGTACTATTGTTGTAATGAACTTTTCAGCAGTGGTTTGTTCCGAATGCTTTTCATGCTAAAATGGCATACCAGTTCCTCAGGACAGGTTGTTGTTTTTTTTAACCATGACCATGATGTTTTTACCTTAACCTTAGCCAAACCTTTACCATAGAGGTGGCAGACCAGAAAACGCTAGTTATTTTTATATCTAAAGTGCTCGAGAATTCACATCATCAGACAGAGACAAACGTGTTGTGCCACTGTTAGCTAGCTAACGTTCCATCAGATGCAGTGACACAAAATGGATTGTTTTTTGTGATGCTGAGCCAAAAGCACAGTGTGTTGAATGTGGTGAAATCCTGTCAAATGAGGCACTAAAACCCTCGAAGCTCCAGAGACACTTAAACACAAAGCACCCAGGATGTGTTGGGAAGCCAAAAGAATATTTCCTAAGGAAAAGGGACGGGCTTCAGGCACAACAGAAAGTCGCACAACATTAACTCTGTCAAAAGCCACTTTGAAAGCTAGCTATATGGTTGCTGCTCGTAGCAAGAAACCCTTTACGATCACAGAGGAGCTTATTTTGCCTTGTGCTGTAGGAAGGTTATTTAACAATCAGAAGTGGGCCTTAAGTTAAAGGTTGAGAACCCCTGATATATGCTGTGTCTCAAATCGGATACTTCCGTTAGTACGCATAGTACAGTGTGTACTGTGGACGGCTTCTTCTTCTTCTTCTTCTTTTAATAGCAAATTGCAGCCAGGCAGAGCATTATCACCAACATTTGACGGCGATTGTCGCCCACAAAAGCGTCTGCTGGCTTGTTTGCTCACTTGACTTCAATTCAGTTTTATTAAAAATGAATAAAATGAATAAAAATGAACGTGCTTTTACTTTTAGTGTGGTGTTCACCGTAACAATCGCAACTGCGGCCGCCATTTTCATAGGTTGGTGGTCCCTCCCAAACGTAGCCAAGATGTGACCATTGATGGTACATTTTGCCATAATTGTCAGTGTGAACGCACTTATGCAATCAAAATAACAAGTGTGAGTTCAGAGGAACGCGAATTGAGACACAGCTTTAGTCTTTGAAATTGTCCACCTTCCCTGTATTTCCTTTTACTGTCAGTAGGATAGAGTTGGAGTCAAACCAATGAAGTTTCCTCATTCAAACACTGAGATATCACACATACTGTACATAGAGATTTGCCTGCAGGAGGCAATGAGATCAGAAGCAAATTCCCAGGACAATTCTCCCTTCTACTCTGTATTCCAGTGTCCATGTCCCCCATCTCTCTCCTGAACCCTCTGACTCGGGTCTGTCAGCTCTGGCTCTTTAGTTTCCACCAGGAGAGTTTTGAAATGTAAACAACCCCCGTGGAGCTGAGGCACGCAGAGCGGCACGCCGAGGCACGAGAGACGGCCAAGCACTGCTGCAAGGCCTCTTGTATGCCAACAGCTGGCACAGCGCACTGTTGCTGGCAATAAGCGAGATGCAAAGAGGGAGAGAGAGAGAGGTAGGTAGGTTTGTCCAGGTATGAGGCTGACATGCACAGCAAGAGAGCTGTGGAAAGCTGCAGTATTGAAATATGCATTGGACATGGTTTGTCTCCTCTTGTAGCGACTTCTCCCTTTTTGTAAAACACACACTACTGCATGAACACACATGCATACACGCACACACACAATCCACTGGCAGGTCACACAGTTCACTGGTTGCCATGGTAGCAGGGAGAGGAGGGTCTATTCCCACCAGCGAAAAATTTGCTGATTTGCCTGAGCTGCAGAACGGTCCTAAAGATTGTACCTCCATTACACACACAAACAGAGAGCTATAGCCACTGCTGTAGTGACTTTAACCAGGTTATAGTGCGGGCGCCATGTTACTGCTCTCTCCATAGAGTTTGTTTGTGCTGGCTGCAGATCTGTGGGGGCTGTGAGGGCATCTGGTACGTCTCTAATACATTCCTGTTGTTAAAGGGGAATTCTGCTCTGTTTTAGAGTCTGCTATGAATAATTTGGTATAATTACAGTGTTGTCTGTGTGTCTGTTTAGACTTATTCTGGCTAATTGGACCTCCTCTTAGCTGGAAGTTGGGCCATGCTTTGCAGAGAATTTGCTGAGCTGATCAAAGTCCATACTGTAAATTCTCAAATAAAAGATGGTATTCAAATAATGTTAAAGCTTCAAATATCATCCGGAGATGTGGCGCACACAAACACATAAAGGCCACTCGCTAATAACAGTGGGGGGGGGGCCTACATACATAACGTTATGCTAACTCAGCGCCGTGCAATGCAAAAAGTCAGCATTCTCACCAGATGATGATACATGTAAGAGACATGAAGAAGTTAGCAAACATGCTATTGTTAGCAGCTGACAAACACATTGTTTGATCCATTCCTTATATTTGTGTGGTGGTGGGGTGTGGTTGAGAGAGCTCAGCTGCAGAAGAGAGGGAAGGGGGGAGTGGCACAGTGTGTCAGTGCGTGCACACCGGGCAGCAGGTGACAACACTTGAGTGATTAACTTCATGTGCTTATTGTAGCGTTGCCCGCAGAGGAGTAGAGAGACACCAGATGAAGACAGGAACCAGCCGAGACGAGCGACAGAGAGAGACCGGCTGGGAAAAGTGGACACAAGAAGCAGAGCGAAGTCGGGAGCGACGTCAGCAGCGGTGTACTTACCTGTCTGAGCAAATAAATGATCAGTTCCAACATTAACACCAACGGCTGTGCGTGTGATTTCCTCAGTCTTAGAACCCAGTGGTACTAACCGTGCTACATTGGTGCCCAACATCTGAAGGCTGAGGTACACCATGGCAGAGCAGTCGACAGATCCTCCCGTAGTGGTCTTGAGGAGAATGCACATGGAGCAGGCGAGGGCCCATCGCCGACACATGGACCTTTTGCAGGCTCAGGTAGAACGACAGACCACGGTGCTGGAACACCTCCTGACCGGGGTGGGTCAGCTGGAGGAGGCGCCGCAGCGGCCCAACTTCACCATACCCAAGACTCAGTCTTTCTTTGACATGTTCGAGGTGACGGCGGGGGCCTGTAGGTGGCCAGCGGAGGAGTGGGCGCTGCGGCTCCTCCCCTTACTGGTGGGGGAGGCCCAGACGGTGGCGCTCGGGATACCAGCAGCTGACCAGGGCAGCTGCCCCGTGATCCGGAGGGTCGTCCTGGATCGGATGGGCCAGTCACCGGAAGAGTACCGGTGCTGTTTTCGGGCCACCCGGCTGGGGCCCGGGGGCCGGCCCTTCCCGTTAACCCAGCGGCTGCGGGACGGTGGTTGGGGCCCGGGTTGTCAGCGGCGGAGCAGTGGTTGGTGGAGGCCGTGGTATTGGAGCAGTTCATAGCGGGGTTGCCGGAGGGAACCGCGGACTGCATCCAGTGCCACCGACCGGGAACCCTGAGTGTCGCTGTGACGTTGGCAGAGGACCACCTGGCACAACTGTGGCTTCCCTACCGGGAACAGCACCCAGAGCCGGTGGGGGCCCGGCCCGTGCTCAGCCGGACAACAGTCAACATTTACAGAAACAATAAATTCTTTAAAAATGTGTATTTATTACTTTCAAATACACTTTACAATTTTAGAGAGCAAAATGATCAGATGTACCTTCGCATGTTATTCCAGTGACTATGGCTGGGATTTACTAGCATTTTATCAAATCTCACTGCTGTGAAATCCATTTGGATTCAGCTTTCAGCAATTGAGATCTGTACTTTTTATTGGTTGAGGAGGCAGAAACACTGCAGTCAATGGTTTTAAGTCACAAGTCTTCTTTTGATTTGATGATTCAAGTGACTGAGCATTTCACAACCATCTCATAATTTCGTGGTTTTCTATGACTTTATATGTACCCAATAAATACTAGATATTAGTATCAGCCTTTAAATTGTTTCCTTGCCTCTGCTGTTATTTCACATCCATCTAAAAGGAATGTGCTGACATGACTGTCACTTACAAATGCAGGCACCATGAGGCTGAAGAGTTACAGGGTCCAATGGAATAGGAGGTAAGCATGTACTGTACAGACTAATGCACAGCCACGCATAAATGCTCACTTCACGTATCCCTGACACTTTCACACTTCTTTGTGGTGTACAAGCCTGGCTCAGCAAAAGGTGAAGCAGAGAGCAAAGCTCCAAACCAGGTTCTGCTAAAATGATAATCCAAAATCATAAATAAGTAAGCAGATTGCAGTAAAACATGCGCACACCTCCCAGACGCTGATGAAACCTGACACCTCGTGTGGTGCTGGCCTCGCCATTACTCTGCTGAGTAATATGACATTTAAGCCTTAATCTCCATATGTGTCTGAGGTTGGGTTTGTGTGTGTGTACATGTCCCCATGTACATGTCCCCATATGTGTTTACATATGCAAAAGTAAGTGCAGTGGCAGACTGCATAATGGTGTAATATTATGCATAGAGTGTGGCTTGACTTCCTACTGCACACAGAAGAGACACAACAGTAGGTGGCAGATTCAAGCACACACACACACACACACAATCATGACACTCTGCCCAACATGGATGAAGCAATGATATCACACTATTGAACGATTCTGTCTGGAAAGACTGCAGTTCTGTGCACCAAGATGAGCTTTGACGTCCCAGCAGGCAAAAGTATTTTCATTTTTATAAGTGTTTTTATAAGTGTTTTCTTTTTAGTATGATACTTGAATGAAATGTATCCTTTGAGGATTGCACACCCACCCACTGTACGCTGGGTATGCTCACTATGTTCCAAGCAGTCATTTTTTACCAAAATATGGCTAAATACACTGCTTTCATGTTGATTTTGGTGACACTTCTTTGTAAGTTCAGTATGTACCACACAGTCAGTTGTTCACCAGCTGAGCATTCACACAGACAATGGAGAACTGTCAGGGCCCGTCGGATCAAGTAGTCTGTGTCATGTGTTTCCTGTTTTATTTTGGTAGTCTCTTGTGTCATTCCC
>LKNJ01005122.1:6152-31890 GCA_002120245.1 Maccullochella peelii | reverse complement strand
TGACTAACCAAACAGTGGCAGACAGGACTGCCGGAACACTTACCGTCATACTCCCACACCCTCTCAGCAAGGTGGCCTCCTGTTGGCAAGAGAGCAGCCATGATGGTGGCGATTACTAATGTCGTTAGTTAAAATCCGGGAAAAACGACTCCCGTTAGGGCGTTTCAGGCAGCTCTGTTCTGACTATATGGGACAGATGAGTTCTGTTGTGAGTACAAACAGGGAATGCCACCGAGCCGGTTTTTAGTTGTCAAGAGATAGCCTCCGTCGCACGACATCCGCAGGAGTGTTTGGCCAGGGGAATCGTGTAACTGAGGGCCACAGGGACAGGCAAGTAGTGACTTGTTAGCCAAATCTTGGGTGGACACTGCCTACAAGATGATGAAAACAAAACAAGTCAGCCTCAGATTAGGATTTTTAACACTGAAAAAGCTTAATAGCTTCCTCGTGAACTGTGACTTTACATTCCTCTGCCTCTGTTCCCCTAGCGTGGGCGTGTAGGAGCTCTTTGATCGCGTCTCATGTGATCCCTCTGTACAAGGATCCTTTTACTAAAGGCGTCTGACAGGCAAAATAAAAGAGAAACACCTGTTATAAAAACATACACTGGCTTTGATCCATTCTCTAACAATTATAAAACAAACTTCACACCAGGAGGTTTTTGTCTGTACAAGATATCATTATGCAAGCCACTTAAATTCTGGATTGGAAGGTATTGTGGTTTAAATCCAAAACCGCAGAAGGGATTATCTTCACATAAACTCTTTACCAGACTCTGCTGTAGGGGCTATGTTCAGCTAAAGCATGTCTCATGTGTTTTTATAATAACGAAGAATCACTCAACATGCCATCAGGACGTATTTATACCTGCCAAGCGCTCATTATCTGTGCTTCAACTGAAAATAGTCTTTATTGTACCATTTAAAGCTGCACTAATAAATATTTTTATATCAACAATGGGTCAAATAACTATGTGTAATGTGAAAGGGGTCGCAAATGATAGACAGTTATTGACTAGCTCAGTGTTGACAACTATTTTCAATGGAAAGTAGCTCAAGCCTGCTCGAAAAGTCGCTAGATGTCACAAGATTACATCATGTGCTCATTTGCATATTTGTGCAAGATTTTTAAAAATGAAAGTAAAAAAAAATTAGGTCACGCTAAACTTCACTTGACTGAGGTTGTTGTATAGACATATAGAATAAAACTTAATCAAGTTAAATCATTTAGTCATCAAGGAGTTCTCGGAACAAACAATGGGGATCAGTGATTGGTCATTAGGTTGCTCATTAAAGCAGCATTAAGCAAGAATTGTTTTTTTGTGCCACTTGGCGCCCCCTACAGTTTTTGGAGTGCAGTTCACCCTCACGGACAGCTTTGTCGACACGCTGAAGGATTTGGATCTGGTGGGCTGACTTGGCTTATGATCAAAAACTAGAGAGTCAACAACTTTGCTAACAGCCAAACATCAAGCAAGTGTTGCAGGATGTAGTGCAGTCCCATGTAGACTGCATCATCCACTGACCGGTTTGCCCGGTAGGCAAACTACAAGGGGTCCAGCAGGGGCCCTGTGATGTCCTTCAGGTGGGCCAACACCAGTCTTTCGAGGGACTTCATGACTACAGACATCAGGACGATGGGCCTGGAGTCATTTAATCCTGTGATGGAGGGTTTTTGGGCACCGGGATGATGGCGGGGCGTTTGAAGCAGGAGGGAACTTCACACAGCTCCAATGGTCTCCTGTAGTTGGTGATGTCCTTTGGTTGGTGTTTTACCGTAAACCAGGGTTTATTGTTGCCGTATGTGCAGAAGGTTTTAGTTGGCACACACATTTCCTCACAAAACTGATGATGGCCTAAAGTATGCGTGTACTTTTGGCTGGGGCAGTTTTTAATGGTTTATTCTGGCTGCGTTAGTTCCAGTTAAGGGAAATCTTAATGCTACAGCATGAAATGATATTTTAGACAAAAGTCTTAGTCAATATTCGGTGTCCACATACTTTTCATACTTACGACAATATAGTGTATCTCTGTATGTGGCGTTTAGGAACATGACTCAATGTCCCATAACATCTGAAAATATACAACATACCCCAGCAAAAGTGGATTTCATTTTCATCAATCATCATCAACAATACGGGCGATTGAAATGAACAAGATTCAGGTTAGCATAGCTCATAGCCTTGCTAGCATCAGAGCACCTTTGTTTATGTCACCACATGAATCATATTCATGAAACTTTAGGTCTGCTCAACATCCACGCCCCCCGTCCCCCGTCCCCCCGCCCTGCAGTGGCTCTATGCCCCCCTGTTTGAGAACCACTGCTTTCCAGGCACACTCCAAGAATCAATAAGCCCGTGCTAATGTTAGCTCAGATAGTATCAGAACCAGAATGTGCACATTTTCAGCTGAACACTTTCCCTTACCCTTTAAATTCTATCAACCAAGCCATCCACACCTTGACTTGAATGCTGATCATACCAGCGGGAATGAATAGTTACGTGTTTGCAGTCTTAACAGACAACCAGACACACCTCATTTCATAGTTTATAATGTAGATAACAATCACAACAGACAAATCAAATTCCTTTGATTGCGTTTTATTATGCAGTGAAGGGAACTGAGGGGAACACATGCATGAACCGCGCAGGGTGGCACCTCCTGATCGACTGGGAAAGCACAGAGAACAGAATTCAGGAGATGACAATGTGTCATTAACGTTCATCATGAATGCTGCTTTGTGCCACGCCACTCTGGTTCTTATATCATAATGAGGGAAGTGAAAAGTCTTTTCGTAAGGCTGTAAAGGACAAATTAAGCTGATTTTAAATGGAGTTTCAGATGTTGTGCAAATAGCTGATTTTATACTCTAAACAATTACGTTGAAGTCAGTATCATTAAATAGTCAAATCATTAAATAATCATTATATTCAAAAAACTATAATCCTCGTCATAATCGGTTTGACATTTGCAAAGCACCTCAAGGTTACACAATACTTGCTTCTCACAAAACAATTACATTAGTGCCACACTTAGCTGTCACTCAGAGATACGTAGAACGAGGATGGGCAAATATTTCAGACAGCCGAACAAGTCAGGGCCACGTACTCGACGTTGTTGGCGGGGTCAGCACAGGAGCCGGTGGAGGGGGTGTGGGTATGTCTAGTAAGGTGACGGGGTAAACCGAGAAGAGGCACTTCTTTGCCTGATCTGACATGCCAGCGTGTGACAACATGATGAACCCAAGTTACGACGCCAGAACAAGCCCGTCACAGACGAGTCATTCTCTGCAGCGGAGGCGGTGTCGAGTAACGCAGAGACCTTAGCTGTATGGACGCTACCATTTTTCAATATGACATGATATTTTATAAAAGAAATTAGTAAAGGAGTGATTTCTTTTGTATTCTTTTACATAGAATATTGTTTGAGTAAACAAAGTGAGCAAAGAAAATACTGTAAATGTCAAAAAAAGTAACCTTTTGTAACTTTTTCACTATTAGCAGTCCAACCTCACTGAAGTTCAGCCAGACAGTGTTTATGTTATTACAGTACAGTCCAATTTAGCGGAAGGACATGGGGGTTTATTGAACTTGTTGCATTTGAAACTTGCCACTTTGTCAGTTTGCCAGTCAGGTGGTCACCTCTCCTCTAAATAAGCATAAGCGGCGGCCGGCAGAGAGTGTTCACACAGTTTTCCGATCGTAGCCACTAGAGGGAAGAATTTGACAAAATGGACAAACCACAAAGTGCGTCAGAAACTCCATGCCAAAAAACAAACTAAATAGAATGACATTAATCTCACAGAAAGACGTGGACAAACAAAAGACTAATATTGTCCTGACACTGTACATTGAAAAAATGCCTCTGGATGCAACTGGATAAACCTACAACCAATCAGAGCAACGAAACGTGTGATGTAGCGCTGAGCGAATCCTGTAGGAAGTACAGCAGCCATCTTGGTTGCGTACGGCGCTCCTCTGTACAGTCATCGTATCAAACCCGTCCCGAGTTAGATAAACGGATGTGATTGGCCCGACCCGGGCCAGGTGGGCTGGAAATCTGTCTGAATGGGAGGGGGACCAGACGCATCTGCCAGAGCAAATAAAACATGAGCTCGATTCGTCTGGTTCGCAGGCTAACGCCCACAGGTTTATTCCACAACCTGAAGTCAGATCCTTAGTTTAAGCTGCAGTGTTGGTCTTATTTAAACTGTGTCTGTGTCATTATAACCCTAGTTTAAGCTTGACTGTTAATCCTGGTTCAGTGTCCTTTGTCAGTGTAACCGTAATTAAAAACTCCTTTAGTTCATAGTTTAGTTAATTATCTTTAGTTTAAACGCCTGTCAATCTAGATCAAGTTTAAACCTGCATTAACTGTCTTTTCTGACCACTTGGGGGCAGCACAACAAGCTAGAAACCCAACACTGATATAATAGCATGTCATTAAGTTGATATTTTGAGTGTATTAGTAAAACAATTGCTCCAGATACAGAGCAAAATTAGCATTCATTTGGAGTTATGATTCTGTCCACTTGATAAAGGAAAGTCCAATATTCCTTTTGGCTCTGTTTTGGTTGCCACAAACTCCTGAAACAAGTGTTTTTCTCTTTAGTTGCTAAACGCTAAACTCTGTCCACCAGCTAGACACTACCTTTCTCTGCCGTTTGGTCCTGGGCAGGTTTGATTTAGGCAGGTTTATCAGAGACAGTTTCTTCTGAAAACAGCTGCTTGCTGTGTTGCTGAATAAAAACAGTAAAGCTGTGGCTGTAAAACCAAAATAATGAGCTGAAAGCCACTAAAACGTTCTGTAGAACCGAGGGGAATTGCAGAGCTGTGTGATAATTCTGTCTGTCACATTAGAAATAGTCATTTGATCCAATGTAAATGTGATTTAAACCATAGTTTCAGCTCCTGAGTTAGTCTACCCATAGTTTAAATTCATGTGTTGGTCTAATGCTAACCCTCCTTGTCATTTTAACCTTAGTCTAACCTCCTTTGTCAGTTATAATCTCTGTGTTGTTTGGCATTTCCCTGCTAAAATGTCTTATCTGCTTCCATCAGTTATTAATTAATGCGCACAGAGAAATGTGGCTCAACACTGCTATTACTTCAGAGTGAACATTGCCTCGGAAAACTCGTTTGCTGGAGGTTTCCTAAATTTCTCATATGCTGCAAGCAAAGTGAAAGGTAGGGAAAAAGAAAAAAAAAAAGATTAAGAACACCTAATTAAAGGGCAGCACCCGCTAGTCCACCCATTACCCACAGTATAACACCTGCCAACCACTAATTGATCCATTTCACATGGTCCACACTGTAATTACAAATAATTTATGATGATGATATATGGACATGTTTTTATAAATGTCTGCAGTCAGAACAAATGTGTTTCATGGGAACAAAAAAAAGAATAGATACGGTCAAGTTTCCTTGTTTATCCAGGAGCAAACCACCATGGCTGCCAAGATCAGCTTTCACCTCTGCTTCAAAACGTGTTTTGCAGTGGATAGGCATTACAACGGGAAGGATTCCTAAACCTTTTGAGTGTAATGTCATATCTGTGGACATCAAAACACTGTTGTAGTCAGTCAACGTGGATCCCAATACAGCGTCCCAGTCTTGTGCATCTGCCACTGGGGGATCACACAACACGCTGTGTTTTTTACACCGGCTACGTGTTGAGGTCACTTGAATTAAAACATGTTGACAGACTGGCCAACCCAGGACCCAGGATATCATCAAACCACAACATGGCATGATTATTATCTGAAAGAGAAATGCAAACCTCTGTCTTCCTGTAAAAAAAATGGTTGTTGAAGAAGCACTGAAACTCTTCATGTTTTTAGTCAAATCCTGGTTCAGATTTTGGTTGAAAGTTCATTTATGCTGAAAAGGTCAGAAAACCTCATCAGGCGCTGAACTATTTCACGATATCAGAATACTGTACATGGAAGAAAACATCATGTTGATATGACAAGAGACTCAAATATCAGCAGCATTGTGCCGACAGCCTTGAAAAGTGATCTTTGCAGTCTGTTTGTAGAACTCCAAACACATTTCTGTCAACACACAAAAAGTGACTGCAGGCACATGGCAACGTGGATTCAACATCAGTAAATCCATTGTACACAAGGCCACCGCATGAGAAAAGCTTATGTTAGCTGCTCTGCAAGATGTTCCACAGAATGAGAGAGAGTAAAGATCAAGCTGAATATCTACATGTTAGAAAACTCCTCACCTTCTTTTGAATTTGCATGCAGTGCTCACCTATAATAGGAACAAATTAGTTTCCTGAGCAATTAACTGTGTGATCTCTGAGAAAGGTACCTTTAATTAAAGTCATCTGGTGGTATTTAGCAATTACAAGCACAATTAAATTGACACATGGTCCTATTTAAGTTTTGGGTCCGTTTTTAATGAGACAAACCTGTAGGTGACACCATGAAACCATCCTGTTTAAGGCTGGGGTAAATTAGCCACAGACTGCCTATGAAAGGAATGTTAATCATCTAATGAGATTAAGTGTATCAGACAGACTTAAATTAAATGTGACAAACCGAATGACGATGCCTCACACGCCTAACTGAATGCGCTCTGACAGCTGTTATATATCGCCGGCTGTAAACCTGAATGCCAGCCCACCACGCCCTGTGATGGTGGCGAGCAGCATCCGCCCAGCTCCGGGGAGGCTATAAAGTCCATCCTCCGGGCCACCTCAGCACCGTCTCCTTCGTACCACTCTTGGGGTTTGACAAGTTTCAGTAAACGCTGCACCTGAGTCAGAACATAAGTCACCATGAACACCTCGTTCCGCTCTGGATTGTCCGCGCTGTCCCTGTCCTCTTTGCCCACAATGACAGGCTCCAGACGGGGTACGAGCGTCTATGGCGGTGCAGGTGGCAGAAACGTCCAGGTGTCCTACGCCTCCAACGGCCTCGGCTCTGGCTTTGACCTGGCATCGGCGCTCGGCGGCGCCGGAGGTAGCAGCAGCAGTTTATCAGTTTCAGGCAGCGAGAAAGCGACCATGCAGAACCTCAATGACCGCCTGGCCTCCTACCTGGACAAGGTGCGCTCTCTGGAGTCCGCCAACTCGCAGCTGGAGCGTCAGATCCGCGAGTGGTACGCCAATCAGACCCCCGCAGTCAGGGACTACAGCAAGTATGAGGCAATCATCAACGACCTGCGCAAAAAGGTAAGCTTCCCCCTCCCAACAGGCTCAGACACATCAACCAGCTGTCTTTAATTATATAACCTATTTTATCACCGTAATATCACGTTAACAATGATCATAGTAATAAAATTATAACCTAAAATAAAGTTATTTTGTGCTTTTTTTTCTCTTTTAAACTCTTCATCTTACCTCCAACCAGTGTTGTAACTGATATGTTCTTTATCAATTCCTCTCGTTAAAGTTAGCATAAATAATAAAAAAAATAATTTGGGATATAATAAGAAACAAATTAAACTAAAAACATCATGTTAAAACTTCATCCTCATATAACTTGACTTGGGAAACTGCACCAAGAAGGTGGGAGAGAAGACTTTTCTGTTGGTTTATCCTCCACACAATAGAATACAACCCATATATAAAATCTTTTATGGCTTATTACATTATTTTCCCACCGTAATGAGTCCTCATTAACATACTGTATGCTGACTCACTCATTAAAGTCAGCAGTAATATTCTCAGTTAACATAAAATATCAGGAACATCACACAGCATATGTGTGAGGATTAGCGATGCCATCCAGATTTAAAGCAATAACAGAAGAATGCAAGTCAGGCGTGAAGCAAACTATTCTGCTGATCATGAAAACCCTGCCAGCCCACATTCTCACTAACTGCTCTTTGTGGTTGTATTACATGTGGATAGGAAACCACTCACAATGTCTTTTTCTTCTTCTTTTTTTAGATCAGCGCTGCCTCACAGGACAACGCCAGGCTGATGTTGCAGATTGACAATGCCCGACTGGCAGCGGAGGACTTCCGAATCAAGTGAGTGGAAACGTTGCATCAGAAGTAACCTGCCCCGTGGTGCAGCATTACTGCCTTTTATAACGGCAGAAGTCTGGAACGTGACGGATGCAGTAACGTGACATCACATATTCGTTCAGTAGTTCCAGTCCATGTGGATATATTGTCACAGGGGTGTAACGGTCAACACAGTGATAAAACTGGTGTAACTGGTTTTGGTGGTGGTGGTGGTAATACCAAATGAGCGGGTGCAGCAACTTGAACCGCTGTGTGCTTTGTTCTCGACAGGTTTGAGAATGAGCTGACCGTGCGCATGTCAGTGGAGGCGGACATTGCCGGACTGCGCAGGGTTTTGGATGACCTGACCTCGTCTCGGTCTGACCTGGAGATGCAGGTGGAGGGCCTGAAAGAGGAGCTGGTCTACCTGAAGAAGAACCATAAGGAGGTGAGAGTTCTGCTGTCAGGAACAGCACTGCGCCATCTGAGCGAGATCAGGGACCCGATTCTCCTCAATAGCTTCACGGTTATCAACTTCTGCACTGGAAAACAAAACGCAAATCTTGTTTCGTTTCTTTACACGACCACAAGGAAATATGACTGATCCATTCCTATCATAGCTTTTGGAAAGTCTTTACATTAACATAGTTTACAAAGCATTAAAATAGTTGTTCAACTATTTGCCAAATTCCCCCCAAGACGTGTCATCTTTTGCTTGTACAAACAATATGTAATGCAGACCTAGTGTGGACTGCGTGCTGTGCACCCCCAGGCCCCTGCCACAAAACGGTGACTCATCAGATAAAAAGACATCTCATGAGTTTTATTGCTTATAAACTCAACACATCATTTTTTTTTTTTTTTTTTAAATCAGGAAGAATGTGTTGTTTTCTTTCAAAAGTTACATCGTCTCACTTTCAGTGTGTTCCAGTCCTGTTTGTCTCGGGGTCAGGGTTATTCCTGTCTCATTCCTACATGTGGGTTTTACCTTCGACCTTTCCTGACCTCTCTTGTCCCGTCTGTAGGAGCTTGCGGCCATGCGTGGCCAAGTTTGTTCCAGCTCTGTGAACGTGGAGGTAGACGCCAAGCCTCAGGAGGACATGAGCAGGATCATGGCCGAGATCAGGACTCAATATGAGGGCATCGCTGAAAAGAACCGCCGTGAAATGGAGGCCTGGTACAAGGTCAAGGTGAGGTGAACTAGACCTGGTTCTCATCATGCCTGCATTTTATTGAAGATGAGTTCTTAATATTAGTGATTACCAAATAGCCTAAATAGATTTTTGACCATTTTCATGTCTTCCAGTTTGACGACCTGAACAAGCAGGTGGAATCCAGCACAGAGACCCTCCAGTCCTCCCGAAGTGAGATCAACGAGCTCAAGAGGACCCTGCAGGCCCTGCAGATTGAGCTGCAGACCCAGCTCAGCCTGGTAATTCAGATCCCGCATGCACAGATGCACATGTCCATGCTGGAAGAAGCTGCAATATACATTTTCATGAAATAATTTTCACTACAGCATGAATCTTTCTAACCTGCTGCGTTGCTCAATATCAACTGTCATCTCTGCTGTGTGCACATAGCACACATACTGTAGTATACATATTTTACAACATGTTTGACTCAAACATGTAAAATACCCCCTAGGTATATAGAGCTAATTGCTCTAGGTATTTTACTGGGACCTCCTGTGTTTTTCCTCCCGTGCAGAAATCTGCCTTGGAGAGCCAGCTGGCAGAGACAGAGTCCCGCTACAGCCAGCAGATGAACCAGCTCCAGGGCACGGTCAACGCCCTGGAGAACCAGCTGAGCCAGATGAGGGCAGACATTGAGAGGCAGTCCGCAGACTACCAGGTGCTGCTCAACATTAAGGCCAGGCTGGAGATGGAGATCGCAGAGTACAGAAGACTGCTGGATGGGGAGGATTCAAAGTAAGGGAATTCTTTGGTGAAAGTCCAACTCGACGTTTGATTTATCTGTAGCTGGACTTGATTCTGTAGATTCAGTTATCATGATGATACCACTCATGTCTGTACAATAAATATGAAGCTACAGCCAGGAGACGCTTAGCTTAGCATAAAGACTGGAAACGGGGAGAAACAGCTAGCCTGGCTGACAGCATATTTAAAGCTCAGATATACCGTGTTAAATAGTGAGCTGGTAGGCATTTTTTACCTTTGTTGCTAAGCTGGCTGCAGCTTCATATTTAGCGTAGAAAATATGAAAGTGAAGAAGCCTACTTGTTCAACATTTGTATTATTGCTTTCTTGAATGCTAAAAAAACACCCTTTTCTTTTAATGTTCCAGGAAAACTGTTGTCACGACTGTACAAACGACTCAAGCCAAATGTAAGTTGACATCACCGCTGCAGTTTTAGCTCTCCTGCTTATAAAACCGAAATATGCTACAGACTAAATTTTCTTTTTTCGTCTGCAGCTCAGCCAGTTATCACCCAGAGGAGGAAGGTGGTGATTGAGGAGATTATTGATGGAAAAGTGGTGTCTCGCACAGAAGACCTGGCCTAAGTGGTCGTCAAGAAGTAGACAGACTGGATCCCAACAAATCTGGGTCAAATAATTACGGGGAAAAAAAAAATAGAAATTTGCTTCAAGAGGCCCTCCTGTATTTTTTTCTGTTTCTGACACCCAACTTAAGTCTGCTAAAAATAACCAGGACAGATGTTTACCATTATTTCATGTATTGCTATTAAAAAAAGCAAAATCAATAGAACGTTTTTAAAATGTGAAAGCATTGGACAGAACCAGATTCTGCCTGAATTACATCTTTCTTTTTTGTTCTATCACCACATTTATCTAAAACCCAGTGAAAACAGTCCCACCGACAGACCTGCAACCTGTCTCCTGAAGTACCACATTTATACATTAGGTGGCGCCGTGAGCCTCAGCAAAGAAATGCACTTTTACCAAATTGTGGCCTTTTCTTCTCATCTGGCCACAGGATTGAACGGGTGCATGGAATAATAAAAGATTATTTCCCCTATCTACATTTTTTTTTTTTTACTGTGTGTGTGTGGGGGGGTGTCAGTGTGAAAAGTAATAGAAAATATTTGTGCATGTTAGTGACTTCTTTATCTTGTTAACAATGTTTAAAGGTGTAGCATAGTGTAGTCAAATGAAATGTTGCCCTATTGTACGGTTACCATAAATAAATGAGTCCATCGTCAGGATGATGGGCAGTCTCCGTGATGCAGAGTATTTCTCTAAGTTAAGACCACACTTCCCACAAACCTTCTTGTGTCCTGTTGTGAGAGGGGTCTTTGTATCGTTGATGTCTTAAAAGTTTCTGAAGGGAATAAACATCTGACTTCTACTTGTTTCATCTCCCTTCGCACAAACATATGAACGCTGTCCAGCAGGTCACACAGAGCGACTGTGTCCAGTTTCACTTTCAGAAGGCTGAGATGGTTCCTGTTGTGCTGCTGAGGTGTTACTGCAACACTGAGAATATTTGCTTTATCTGCTCACCTTCATGCACTGAGACAGTTGCATCCTAAACGAATTGGCTCAGTATAATTTAGGATCCCAGTTGACACTGAAGGAACAATATGTTCGCCCACTTACAAATGAAAAGTTGCATTCATAAGCAATGAAACACACCACTGCTCATTTTGAAACACTCGGTGGTTTTGCCGATTAAATGGTGGAAAATCCTGCAGCTTGTGAAGCGTTTCCAGCACCTCCTTTGCCTGCAGCGGCTCCACACGGAGCTCCGGGCTCACTGTGGCGCTCGTATCGATCTGGCACAGAGGCGTGATGACAAACAGTGGGGAGTAGCTTTTGAGGGGGGACGGTGGTGTGTGTGTGTGTGGTGCACTAGCCTCTCATCCTGCTGCTGGACGGCGTTGCAGCTGCCTCTGAAGCCTGGGGCGCTCTGCTCTGCGGCCGCGGAGCGCTGGAGAGAGGGACCGCGGTCTCGGCGAGGCTCACGCCGTGCAGAGTGAGCACTACGAGGAATAAGGTTTTGCAGGGGAACCGATTCCTTCTGCTGCCGGTCGAAGTTGTGGCTTTGGTGGGAGGGGCTTAGCGGAGTGATACGACGCAGCAGAGAGAGGCGGAAGGTTTTTCACAGGTGCAACAGATGTTGCCTCCCCCAGCTTTAACATATTGAGCTGGAAATGAGGGCTGAGTTGAGAAAGTTGGGAGGGAGGCTGTTCAACAGCCCCTTGCTTCTTTTGGCATGACCAAAAGCTTTTGGTTGCTGAAATGCAATGTAAGGAATGTGTAATGGAGGAACTTGTAAGCGGTTTGTATTCTCTCCCTGTACATGCAGGATTTTTATCCGTCCACTAGATGTCGGTATATTCACTTTATTAAAGTCTCGGATATGGAGAGGCCCACCTGTGGGAATATCTGCTTTATACAGCAGCAGCTCACTTACTTTACTTCATGATTAGAATGTAACCGATCCATTACTGAACAGAGTACCATTTAGATAAGATAACCATATGTTATAGCAGATAATGCTTCTGGTTGTACCACATGGTACTTTGGAAATTAACTCTCAGCTCAGTGTCTATTTGAAATTAAATATAACAAATTAAACCTCATTTAAAATATTTTTTGGTGACAAAATGACTGATTTCTTCAGCATTACATTTGAAAAATATCCAGCTATTTTTCCTTTTTATCAAAAAAAGTGACAGTTTGTGGTGGTTTTTTTTCCTGCTGTTTTAACATTATTTTGACTTTGATATACAGTAAATGCTCGGAATTCATTTTTAACCCCCCCATTCCAAAAAACCAAAACCCAAACTTTGCTCACTACTCCTTGATCAAAGGTTTGAATCAGAAATGCTCACTACATTGGTGTGTAAATGTAGATTTTAATAGAAGGCTTCATAGCCACTGACATACACCACTTTGATTCTTATTCATTTCCGACATTCTTGTTTTGCACAGCAAAGACACTGTTTGCATTGTCTCAGTGTCCTCTGAGAGGCAGCACTCACTGAAAAAAGGCTGTAAAATTCGGGGTATTTGTGCTGAAGTAAATCTGAAGTAAAGCAGTTTTTTCTTTTTCACCCACAGAGAGGAATAAGGTCAGTCCTTGTCACCATTATTCAGCTGTGATCTGTGAGTGTTTTCATGGGCTGGTCTGACTCAACTCCAGGGCCTAACCCGACCAGACACTTGAGTGTGGGAAAAGTTTTGAAACGTGGTGTACTTTCATGTGGTTCCACCCCCTCGACTGCATTAATACCAGTGGAAACCTGACCTTCCTGATGCCTTTCATGCATTAACTGATGGCATCACATCACTAGTTTTATCCTATTTACTGTATGCGTTGAGTTTACGCATTATTAGAGCTAAATGTAAAGACAAGAGCCGTTAAAGCAGGGCCTCCTGTCCTCCTGCAGACTCCCCTCAGGGTGTATTTATAGTCCGGGATCCAGGAAGACCTGCTCTGCTGTGGCACGACTGTGCCACTCAGGGCTCGCGGTCCCTAGTCACGACCTAAATGATGACAAAATTCTGCACCACGGGAAGTTGACGTCACCGCGGTACAGTCACCATCTCGGTGACGTCACTTGACGGAGGCCGGGTGGCAATGCCATCTGCTGGACGAAATCAGCCACTCACCCGGCATTACGTCATCGGGGAGAAACCGGATCGGTATAGCCCGAGAGTCTGGATCTGAATGCAAAAGCGAGCCGAGAGGGGGGGCTGGCCTGTAGTAACTCCGACTGAGGCTATTATCGGACAGGATCTGTTTGATCCAGCAGGGAGCTTCAACCGCTCTCTCTAAGATCAGCTGACAACAGCACAAACTAAAGTTTCTCTGGGAAAGGAGATATTCTCTTACACCTTATGCTTACAATTTGTTTGGCTTATCCAATGTGGCAAATAGGAAAATAACACTGTGGAATTAACCACAGCAAAGATAATATAAGATCAAGATCATCTGCAGAAATTAAAGAACATAATTATATAAAACATAATTGAAAGGCTGTAGCTCTATTCTCCCTAAGAGGACATTTATCTTGCAGCCAGGTGAAACACAGAACACACACAGCCTGGGCTAAACATACGCTACATATAGTAATATACATAACACACATCATAAAAATATGTAAAACATAACATGGCAGAACCCACCACACTTCCTCACATAGAATGCAGTGTGCATCAAGTGACAAGACGTTTATTAACGGGGCACATGCAAAACACAGACAGAATATTCTTGATAAAATTAGCTGATTACCTGCTCTTCTGGTTGGATGCACACAAAAACCAAAAACCCATGAGACAGATATGGCAGCATGTGTGTTCTAGTAACTAAGAAACCCAAAGAAAGAACTGGAAAATAAAACCTGTCTGTAGGCTACATGAGCTGCTGTCCATGGTGCTGAAGAGCACCAATGGCTCGGTACACAGTTTATGAAACAGGCTTTAATATGCGATTTATTTGAACTGGCAAAATACTAAAAATGACCAAGTATCGCGAGAATCTGATATTAAGGTTGGTTATAGCTGTTAAAGGCCACCTTTTGTGCACTTCGCAACTTTGTGAGCCAATTGTGTGCGCATCTGTGCGCGTGTGTGTTGGGTAAGACGCAGCTAAAGGAGGCTGCGCTTGCATGTGATGATGCCGAGGACCCCATTCTCACATGAGTAAGCGCGCCTCCGCAAAAAGGGGAGAGGAAGGAGGGCTGCATTCTCATTGACTGAGAGAGAGAGAGAGAGAGAGAGAGAGAGAGAGAGAGAGAGAGAGAGAAGAAGAAGAAGAAGCACAGACTCCGCCGATACCGCCCTACATCCAGCTCCAGTCCGACGACGGCGGAGGCACCACAGACCAGCCGAGTGATCCAGGGGGCCCCCTGAGCTCAACTCAACTCCCGGCGTGAAAAACGGAGATGGGCTCCCCGTGATTCCGGGCGGTGGAGGGGAGAGGCGGGCAGGNNGGGGGGTGGGGGGGAACGACGACGAGAGTGTGGTGGGAGAAACACCCAGAGAGGACAAACAAAAGCACAACCGAGGGTGCCTGCAACCATGAGCGGCTTGCACTATTCGCCAGAGCTGCGGCTGCAGCTGCCGCCCTGCCCGCGGACCATGTCGTGAGGTGTGGCTCGGAAACGCTCCGGGGAACCTGTCAGCCGAAACGACTCGCCGAGGAGGAAGAGGGGAAGGTGGTGGGGTGGTGGTGGTGTTGGAAAAGATGTCCGCCTCGGTGGGGCCCCAGGGTGGCCCTCGCCCACCCACCGTGCCGCCATCCATGCCGGATCTGCCGGACCTCAGCCATCTCACCGAGGAGGAGAGGAAGATCATCATGGCAGTGATGGCTCGGCAAAAGGACGAAGAGGAGAAAGAACAAGCCATGCTAAAGTAAGGGCAACATCTTTCCTTTTCCGTGGAAGTTAGAACGCGTAACGCATAGCAACCCCCCGTAGAAACATGTACACCGCGCTGCCCATCACAACCACAGTGTTACCATTGTAGTCGCCAACATCACACACCCATCACAGCCAGGAACCATTAGCCGATGCATCTGCTGTGCCATCATGCTGCACTTGTAGGTTCGTCCTGAGGAGGTGGTGGTCGCGTGTTCCCCAAAATGAAGCCACCAATGTAAAGGCACAGTAGATCGGTCACAGCTCAGGATGTTAAAGGAAGTCAGCATCATTAGACATACAGCGGGCAGCCCTCTGAGGCTTGATGCTGCTGGAATCAATCAATAAATCAACACAATATACCGTCACAGTCAATGGGGATGACCCGAAACAGGGTCAAACGCTTTACAGGTGTAGATAGGGCCATGAGGATGGGGTGTGACAGTGCTGGTGGAGGATGTGGTGGTGGGGAGAGAGAGTTGGGATGGGTGGGGGTGTGGTGGTGTGGGGGGGGGGGATGAATCATAGCATTATCCATCCGTCACCCACTCGTTTTCATCAATGGGGACGGCACCCCATCCCTCAGTTTAAACCTCCAGCACCGCTCTGATTTTCCTTTTACGCACGCATGCAGGCTGGAGCGGCTTTATCAGTGTACATCATTTTGCAACCGCGGAGTGAATGTGTGTGTGTGTGTGTGTGGGTGTGGGTGTGTGTGTGTGTGAGAAAGAGAGAGGGAGATCGCTTTGACGATAATGGGAATAACAATGACATTATAGCTCATAGGCCTGGAGCGACACAAACCGTTTTATAAGCCCGACAGACGGACGGTGGTGAGGCGGTGTGTGCGTGTGTATACGGTCATTTGTGATCCCCTCGACGGAGGGGAGAAGATGGGGTGTGGTTGGGAATCTTAGCAAGCCTGAACCGGACACGTTACAGATCAGAAAAGAGACCGAATATATTGTTGCACCTTTGAAAACCCTCTGTATATTGATCAAATGCCAATCCATCGCCAAATACTATAAGAATCTGAGCCGTGTAAGAATAAGAATAACCATGGATGCTGTAGACTTTACACAAACTGTAAGCCACTAAAGGAGCATTATGGGAAAATGACAGGAGCTAGCTATAGGTCACGTTAAACTTACTGTCTGCACAGGCACACTGTGTGATGTTGGCTGGGTGTGCTACAGCTGCCTCATACAAAGGCTTGGTTACATTGCAGGCTGATGCCTCAGGGGTTTCCACCACAAGCAGTGGCAATTTGAACCACCGTGAGCCTACAGCCTACACTGAGCTGCGTCCACACCTGCACTGAAACATGTGAGGGGCCCTGTGTCCAGTGAGGGATGTGGAAGTAGCAGGCGTGCAGCATCTTATAGCACTCTGGCTCGCGCCCATTCTAATGGCTGTTTTCATTTCCTGACTGCAGCCTGAAGGGAAACTGGGTGAGAGCCGCGCCGGGGGCCCCTTGAGAGGAAGTGATGTATTTAATGTTCCATGAGGCACAGGCTCAGGTTCAGTCAATAATGGCTTCATCATCTGGCTAATCATTGATGGGACCAGCACTCCATGGACAAAAGAGGAATGGGATTTGAGAGAAATATGGAAAGAGTGAGCAGTAGTGAGGCAGTCTAATGTTTACTACAGTTTGTTTTGCAAGATTATGATGCAAGACGCTGAGTGGATATGATGAAGCCCCCTATTAGCATTTATACACAGTACAAAAGCGCTTAATAAATGGTTTAAAACACACTGTAATGCAGTAATAAGCAGACGTATGGACATCTTTGCTGCAAGTGTTTATTAATGCACAGTATTTTACAGTACAGTGTTTTATTGTTAGTTATTATCTGTTTATATGCTGACATATACCAGCAAGCATAGGCTTCCAAAAAGTCCTCCAAATGAAAATACATCAAAGTATAGTTTTAGCATGTAAAAGTGAAGAGTTAAGCAAAAAACAATAAAGTCAAAGGACAGAAACAGAAGAGTAAACGAGTCAGGGGAGAAAAGAAGAGACGGACAATTTGGCCATTTTGTTTCATTTATAGCAAATCCTTATAGATAAAAACATGGCGGTGCCTTCTAGATGTCAGTGACAACCATCCAACTCTTTCATTGATCTTTTCCATAGTTTGAGTGATGAATTAAATGGCACTGAGGTTAATGGCATCCAGTGGTTTAAGGGTACGAGCAGCAGCATGAGCATACATGACATCTCTGTGGTTAATGGACTGTACACTTATTTTTCTGTTTTTAAGGAAGAAATAAGCTCTGTTATGGTGTAAAAGTCTAGAAATATGTTACATTTAATATTTTAATACGTTTATGAACAAGGTGTTCAAAAAGATAATCAATAGGATTTCAGTAGAAACTTTGTCTCCTAAACAAAAAAGAAGCCGGCATAAAGTCCTTGAGAGATCACCTCAATCCCTTGAATTATAGATAGAGAGCTTCATATAAAAGGCTTCATTTGGTCACACAGCCACTGGATATACATGATTGTCACATACAGATGATCTTAGTCGACAAAGCTATATTGGGTTCCAGACCCTCTGAATCACTGGTCACATTGATGCTCAGTGTCGGCTGTTTCTGCCGGTTTAGACCAGTTAGAGCTTTGTAGGGACGTCATCTTCCTACATAGAGATAGCTAGCTATACCTTAAACTGCCATACTTTTGTTCAATTGTTGTGAAAAATGCTAACTGCCCCTAGTAACCACCACCACAGCGTCTTTGTCCAACAGAAACAAAGAACACTGAACACAACATTTGGGTCGAATGAATGTGAAAAGTGAAATGAGACGGCAATTCGGTCTCATTACCAGACACGCCACTAAAAATACCAAAAGTGTGTACCTTACTTTTACAGTTACATTCATTCATCCATTTATGTTCCATTTATGTTGTTTTAACCAGATCTTCATTCATTTCTGTATAATTTTGTTAGACTTGTTAAGTTGTTCGAGTTTCTTGTAGGCAATATAATTCAAAGCAACCTCCCCATCTACGAAACGTATAGAACAAATTCATCTTCAGTGGCAGAGGTGGACGCAAATAACAGTCAACCGGTGTTTTTCCCCCAGCAGTGAAAAACCCCGTCCAGAAAGAACATTCTGTACCTTACGTCAAGACTGTTCACCTGGTCAGCACTGTCCAATCTGGTCGCAGCGTTGCCTGAGACCTGAGCAGCTGGCAGTGATAAGGTTATACTGATACTGGACTTTATCTGGACTTTATTTAACCTCCAGCATGAGAGAAACCGGAGTGTCCCGATCTGTTGCTGAGCCAGAACACCTGGTTCTGGGCTAAATAGTCGGCTCTGGTCAGGCTGTGAGAAGTCAGCACCTGAGCTTTTCCTTCACTGATTCACAAGCGCTAATGAACACTTTGTCCACGTCTAATACACTTTAGACCTCAGAGACTCCCTCCATTGACTTGCTAAACCTCCACTGACTTCCTAATCCAGAAGATGTCAGTGGAGGGGAGCTGTCATGCTGCGGGGAGTGAGCGAAATGCTGAATGCAGCAGTGACCGACCTCTCTGATGCTGTGACGTTAAAAACATTTCTCCTAGCACAACAGGAAGTCTGTTCTCTGCAGCCCAACACCCCCAAGTTCCCGTCCACCTCTGGGAGCTTTTGTGGTTTCCAAAATGTAAGTATAGAAATAATGTGTAAAATATTGATGCGCTCAGCAGAGAGGTTGTACACATTTCAGACGGGGGTGGATGCACAACACAGGGCCTTACAGTAACGTTGGAGCGGTGGGTGTGGTCAGTGGAGGCACCCACTTACGTTGATGTTAAGGCAGAGCTAAAGTACAAGTAAACGCACATCTGGCTTTTTATTATTAGTATTTTAGTTATTTTCCAGATTCTTTAACACTTTTCTGATGTGTGGCACAGTGCAAGATGCTGATTGGCTGGAGTTTGTTCCTTGACACCAGATGGACAGAGGAATAAATCAGGACCCGGGGCACAGAGGGAGGGAGAGGAGGGCGGATTTAGAGGTTTTAAGGATTAGAGCGGTGGAAAGAGAGAGAAAAGGGGGAGACAGAAAGAATGGGAAGAGCTTCTGTAAGGGGTCCCAAACACACACACACACACACACACACACACACACACACACACACAGTTAATCTCCTGACCAGGCTCCCCAAGGCTGCAGGCTACAGGGTGCATCTACAGGGCAGCGAAGCCCCTCTCCCTGTCTGCTGTCTGATATGGCTGCTACTCTCCACCAAGAGGTCAGTTGTAGTTTGGTGACTAGGCTTTCATTTAAAGGAGGAACAGCTTGACGTCTGTTTGGATGTTGGACTTTAAAGGACAGTTTGGCTTCTGGTGGATTTGTCCTTAAAAGCTGCACTAATCAATATTTTTATATCAACACTGAATCAAAAGACTCCCTGTGATGTGGAAGGAGTTGCTCACAGAGAGTTATCACTCGACTCTGCAGCTCCTCTCAGCTCCATGGAGCGTTTTAGCGTCTTTTAGCTCATTGTTTTTGTTTTTAAGGCCCCACAACTTTACTGTGTTGATTCGTTCTCATCAGCCTCATTTCCAGCCACAGCAGGAAGCTGTTTTGAGCAAAAAACGCTGCTTGGCCACCAACAAATGGCAGACAGACAAAGTTAGCGGCTAGCTGGTGAACATAGTGGAGGGTTTGGCAGCTTAAGAGGCAAACATTTTTCTAAAGAGTTAGGTAGTAAATGGAAAGTCTCATGTTACTAAAACATAATTGGTTTAATCATACCATCTCATTATCTGTGTTGTGTCTGTCTGCGGCTCTCTGAGAATGAATGTGGTTTTGGCGTTTGAGCTCTTAGAGGGTAAATCAACTGAAATTTTCTGGCCACACCCTAATTAGTGACGTCACATTAGGTGTTTTTCTTCCTCTGTCATGGGCAAAACCGCTTCTGTGACATCACTGATGAGGGTGTGGCCATGAAATGCAACACATTTGAAAGTTTTAAGCCATAGAAAGCAGTGTGGCAGCATTTCTTTGCTCATTTTATTCAGTGTTGATGTATTCTGTAACCACAGAAACACATTTCTTTGGGCCTTGTTTGAAGCTGAACTGAACTGAGTTGAGCCAAAACATGATTTCTGGGTCTTTCTCATATATGGGTGGCATCACTGTCAATCTAGATTACTTTGTGAAAATGAGTAATTACTTGAAAACCTTGAGTATACTTGTTGTAGATAGCTCTTTGTTTTTAGATCAAGCTTTTCCTTTATTGCTGCTTTTCATTGACATTTCTACGGTATGTAGTGACACAAAATGTTGGGCTCAGCCTACAGTTGGTACCAACATAGAGCTGACGTTAGTACACACAAGCTTTTCCTCTCTTTAAAAAATATGTCATCAGAAAAGAAGGTTCAAGTTCAACTTCATTCGTTCTGCAAATATAAAGTTGGCTAAGCGGAGTTTAGGTTGTTTTAGGAAGTTTTAAGATCTTTTGTCATATGTTAAATATTAACTTCTTACAGTCGCTTCGCCTTTATAGAATGAAAAAAAAAACCCTCATAAAATATCTACAATATAATTCATAGCAGAGATGAAAAGTTTGAGCCAGAACATTTAAACAAACTCAGACTAGCACAAGACAAAACTCTTAAAAATGTAATTTCACTCAAAATCTTGACTAATGCTTCTTACTGTCTGTTGTATCCTCTAAGCTTGTTTTTCTTTTTAACACTGGTCCTAAGATAATACCACTGACTTTTCTATGATTTCTATCCTCTTTATAATAGATAGATAGTTTTAGTTTGTTTGCACTGTGGCTAGCTGCTAACAGTAGCAGTTAGCATTGTGTCAAGTTACCAAATTTTGTCTCTGGAGGAAAAAAAAAAATATTCGCACCAAAGCTAATTTGGTATCTTTAAGCTGAGCTACGGAGAAACACTTCCCCGAGCAGACTTAAAGAGTTTCAAGGTTTCTGCAAGAAAAATGCTAATGTTGAATTATGGATCAGGTCTGAAAATAGCACACACTTGGAAGCAGTTCCTGAAATATTTAACTATTCAGTTCACTGGCTGCTGTTGATGTTCTGAACCTTTCTGTTTCTTGTTAACCTGTTTCAGTTTTGGCCGGCTGTTGATTTCCACTAATTTAACAGTGAGAAATGTTTGCACTGTGTCCATGTGTGCAGATATGTGTGTGTGTGTGTGTGTATTTGATCATATATTTGAATGTGAATGAGAAAGAACGTGTACTGTATGTTCAGTCCCATTTTACATAGGCGAACACATGCACTCATTCAAGCACATATACTCTTTCTTGTGCTCACACACACTCAAAATCCACAGCACCCACCTTCACACACACGCAGCATCTATACGCTGTGTCTGAGAGCATTGTGTGTTGCAGCACTTATGAGAGGCAGCGCACAAAATGCACCACAAACCCAGATGGTGTTGCCGTTTTCTCGGTCTGCGGATGAAAGCTAGCAGAGGGAAAGTGCGCTCTTGCAAAGACAGAATGCCTTTGTCACTGTACAGTTTGTGATGTTGCTTTTCATCCGGCCTCCTCTTTCCAAACAGCTGGAGAGCGCGCGAATCCATGTGCTCTATATGTGTGTGTGTGTGTGTGTGTGTGTGTATTCAGAGAGTGCTGGACTGGATCTACACTCTTTGCTCTTAATTAAAAGAACTCAAAGGCAGTCGGGTGTGTTTGCAACACCTGGATAAATGGAATCCACAGGGGGCGTAACGGTGTCTGTGTGTTTGTACATGATTTGTGGGACGTCAGTGCATGTGTGTGTGTGTGTGTGTGTGTGTGTGTGTGTGTGTGTGTGTGTGCGCGTTCTTGTGAGGTTGTCTAACACATCTGTCATCTCTGCTGCGTGTCTCAAAAAGCTGCATCTTGTGTTTGCTTCTCAGTTATGATACCGGGCTGTTTAGACCAGCGGTTCCCAAACATTTGGAAACCATGGCGGCACCCCTTAGTGGCGTTTTAAAGCCAGGACCATAAAGAAATATGGTGCTTTTTTCCTATCTTTAATCAAGAGCGTGGTCTTGGGGAGGTCCTTGACTTTGGCGGTCCATGTTATCCGCTAGAGTCCCGCTCCTGAGTCATGAAGGTGACGTTGTTTTCCTCTCACCTGCCTCCCATCGGTGTGCTACACGGCTACTATTACATGTAGCTTTTATAGAAAAATAAAAAGTACAGTCGCTGGTATATATATTAACTGTACATATAATACAGTTGGGTGGATGAACCCGGTTAGAGAGTAACCACCTGTACCGGACGCTGTAAGAAGTAAAGCGAACGCACCCACAACGGGGCAGCGATCATTTCATGTGGTTAACACCACAGCTGGCATTCTATTGGTTGGGGAATTTTGACAGGGTTGTTGCACAAAAAATCAGAGAGCAGAGCAAAAATGTGAGAGCCGACATTTCACGAGCGCACAGAAGCAGTGCGAGAGCAGGGTTTTGAGGGAGAGTATTACAAAATCTGAACATGAAATCAATAAATCATGCTCTTGAAATGAAAGACCACTCTCCTGATTAAGGATAGGAAAAAAGCACCGTAAAGAAATGGCATTCCCAGTTTGGGAGAACTTGCCTGGCCTGCACAGAGCCCTGTCCTCTACCTCATTAAGGAAGATCTTATCTCCCGGCATCAGTGATCTGTCCACGTGCTTTTTGCCGTGTGATGTCAGTATGTTAGAAATCAAATCATAAAGTCACACCTGCATATTCTAAAACTGCTCGCTTCCCCCTCCCGTCTAAAAGAATAAAGGTGGACGTGTCCTGAAACCTCCGAGCTATCTTTGGACTTTTACTATCTTGTGCGATTTGGGAACCAGCCTTGTGTTTGAGTGTTGATACAGCTGGCCTGATCTGGTGAATCATTAGCTACAGTCGCAAAGACATGGGGGACAAAATGTGACAGAGAACCAGGACGTGGCCTGTCACATGCACAGAGGATGGGAAGAGGTGGCGGCTCACAGTGCGTGTTGAGAGAGAGAGAAAGTGAGAGACCTGAGTGAGCGTCGGTGAGTAGCCTCTTTAGAGCTCCCAGACCTCCCCAGCATTAATGTTTAATGAGAATGCATCCTACTTGGGCTGACCAGGCTCTCAACATCTCTCTCCCTCTCTCCTTCCATCTCTGTCTGTGTTTGTGGTCAGAGGAAATGATGGGATTATATCATGAGCGGTCACACACACACACACACACACACACACAACATTGCATGGGACTCAAATTTGTACCCTCTGGTAACTCAAGCCACTGCTCGAAAAGTGTCTCTACATGCTTATTTAAGTAGCATTACAAGTTAAATAATGTTGTGTCACGTGTGTGTTTGTGTGTAATAGAGGGATTTGCCCACCACAGCTGATTCCTGTGATTCCTCTAATAGAAAAGCCCAGAAATACTAAGAAAGTCAAAATTCTGTGCAATTCAACCATCGTTTATATGTGATCCTAACATACCGTATAAACATTTAACCCTGTTTATCACTTTATTTAAATGTACTTTTAGTTTTCTGGCTCCGGTGAGCAGCTTTCATCTTTTTGAAGGAGAAAATGTAGCATTAGCGTCTGAAGCATTATTTGTGGCTTAAAGCTTATGATGTCATTCCCAATGAAACATTCTTGTTTCAGGTGATAAATTAAGGTACAAACCAACATAAAGCGTGTCTTAATATGTCTTAAAGACTTTGGAAGATATCCTCTTTGTCTAACTCAGACTGATGAAGCCTCATATTAGCTTTTGCTGAACTTTTGAATGCATTTTTACACAGAACTGTGGATTTTGTCCCCCTTCACTTACACTGAAATCACTTTGTAAAATAAAAAGATAAATGTACATATGGGGATGAGTAGTACATTAAGATAGACTTGAAAAAATATGAACCTATCCTTTAATAAGGTGTTGGTCCAATGATTCACACCATTTTCATCAAACCACTCGGGGAGCCCTCGTGTCCTGTATGGAAGTCTCTGCATTCGTTATGTTTCTCAGATTTTTCCTTCAACCTAACCGTGGCTTAAACTGACCACAATCAAAATAAAAATATTTTAAACATTCCTCTCTGCTATCTTTTGTTAAGTGTCCATGATCTAAGCATGCCATTGCACTCTGAAAGGATCTGATAATCATGGACTGTAATGGGAAATAAGGGACCATGACATGAAATGGAGTTTGTGTTTGCCGCCATCTTGTCCTCTTTATGTTGGGAATGCTCACTGTGCATTATCATTTCCTTATACGTGGACGTACTTCATGTCAACTATACACTTTATCATCAAATACTGTAAAAACAGCTACAATATAATCATCTACCTGTATAATTGGTATACACACAGCAATGCTGTCTATTAGATGGAGAAAACATGCACAGTACGTTCTCCTGTAATGGGAAGTCATTTAAAACACATAAAAAGGTGACTGATTTAAAAAAAAACCTTTAACAAGTAGACTCAGACTGAGCTAACGCTGAGTGTTAGCTGCGAGCTGACGTTATCTTTCTACGATCTATGTGGATTAGGCAGCAATGTGCATTTATTCAACATTGTTTTGAACGGTGGAAGAGTCAGTAATGTGTGTGTTTGTATTAACCTAGTTAGTGTGTATGTGTGTTAGTTTCCGTGTGTGTGTACATGACTAATGTGGTGAGTGGTGATTTTTAATGATAATATCCTCTCTGTCTCATTCATGGTTTGTTGTGTTCTTTATCAGTAGTTTATAAATGTAGATGTTACGGTAGTTCATGATGTATTTTTGTAAGTTTGGGTCCCGGGGAGAAACCAAATTTCTCTTTTGGGTCTCGAGCTGAAAAAGTTGGGAACCCCTGATACAATGTGTCTCAGTTATGGTTAATCTGGTATTTAGCACCTTGTTTCCATTCAGATACAATTGCAGACTGAATGATGTGTGCATGACTAGACTGGTAACAAGTAAACAACTATAGAAGTATGAGTGCATTTATAGTAGATGTTTTCTCAGCATGCTGAAGTATAACCTGGCTTTATTTACTCCTGCAGGAACAAAACAATTGCTAAACATGAATTCTGCACGTAGTGTTCAAGTACAACATTTTGGATGTAAATTAACCACGACGTTAGCTGTGGATCTTTTGCAACAATAACAATCCCAAACAACAATTATTTTTTCCCCTGTAGCTCACAATATGTGGAGGTTGATGGGGCCCACAGAAAATTAAGAAAAGAAGAAGAAGGGGGGGGGGCTGCACTAGGATAGAGTGAGGGGATTAGAGGTCGCCCATAATTACTCCATAACTACTCCATCAACTACAGTCATGGCTTACGCTACATGTTATTTGTGTATGTGCGTGTGTCTGTCTTTAAGAGAGAAAAAGGAGAGAGGAGGACAGTGCAAAGTGAATATATATATATACATACATACATATATACACATATATATATACACATACATATACATACA
>LKNJ01005121.1:0-25746 GCA_002120245.1 Maccullochella peelii | reverse complement strand
CCTTGCCGCTGTCGCTTGTGCTTGCTCTTGGTGGGAATTGTTGAGTCGGTCTAGACCTGCTCTTTATGGAAAAGTGCCCTGAGATAACTTTGTTATGAATGCCACTATATAAATAAAACTGAATGGAATTATGCTGGTTTTGCATATTACCATACCACTACCTTTGTATAATATGTGTATATAAGTAACTGTATATATTGTTTTTATTTTCATTTTATTCTAATTTTAAATGTTTGTATATACTGTATGTTCTGTGTGTGTAGCGTGAAGGGGGCTACAACTTTTATTGTGCAGCCCTGTGTTGCAGAATAACTAAATAATGTATCTTGAACTTTGACTACACAATGCTACACAATACACAAAGGTTTTTTATTAAAGGAATAGTTCACCTTTTGGGAAGTACACTCAATTTGTTCTTTTCGAGAGTGAGCTGAGAAGACTGATATCATTCTCGTGTCTGTATGTTAAGTACAAAAGTGGAATCAGGACATAGATAGCCTATCTTAGCATAAATACTAGACGCAGAAGGAAATTGGCTGGGTCTGTTCAAAGTTATAAAATATGCCTATCAGCACCTCTAAAGCTCATTAATCAACATGTTGTATCTATTTTATTTAATCTGTACACCACATGTCAAACTCAAGTCCCATGGCACAATTTTTTCCAGCCCACAAGATTATTTAGATTTCCTATTAAAACACTAAAAGCGTGTTCTCACAAGTCAGCAATCAATCAGAATATATCAGTTAAGAGGAGTGCAGGCAGATGAAACTACACACTAAAAAGTAACTAGAAATTACTATTTAAAAACATAAACATTAAATTAAATTAAAAACATAATTCCCAGGGGAGCATGCCCCTGGACTCCCCTTCTTTTTCTAGGTATCCTGTAATCACACAATAGTTCATTACAGAAAGAGTAACACCTTTAGACACCCTAGGTGTGTGAGGGGATTCCACAGGGATAGTTAATTATTCTTAAATTTTCTGTACATTTGTAGTAGTTACTTTTTGTTACTATATGTGCAAAAAAGCCAAGTAATCCCATCTCACCCAGGGAAAAGCCTTCTTTGTGGACTAGCCAGACTTTGTCTGATCCATACCAGGCCTGCTCCGCTGCAATCTGCTCCTCTGTCTTCACCTGGTGGATAGAAAGGACAAGGAGAAAAATTACCAGACAGCAGGGCCGAGGAAATTATTTTTGTCAAGCCACATCACTAGACCACTCATAGTCACAATGGGTTTTTCTGAAACTGCCAGTATTTCCAGTCTGATACCACTGCATGCTGAAAAGTTATGATGGTACAGTTTATCAAGATGATGACCATGCAGTGGATGAAAGTGGACTCAGAGGTCTCACAGTCCACTGAGCACTGCATGCTCCTTTAGGGTGGTGTGTGACAATGTGTGCGTGCATGTTTGTGTGAGAAACTTCAAACCAGGCAGACATCAATATAACAAGCCTCAGGGGTGTGTGAAGGGGGATCAACGGCAACCCCGGTAACCAAAATGCCAGGGATTACCACGGTTCAGTGAACACATATGGGGCAAAAGTGAAGAAGGAACACAACAATCAAACTAAAATAATAGACACACATCTTAGAAATGAGCAAATAAACAGTAAAGAAAAGTAAGATATGTTTGAAGGTAAACCTAAACTATTGATGGCTACTTCAATTTCACATAATTTTAATGGGAAAAGTGAACAAGACACACTGCACTTCGCAAGCAAAGGGAGAGAGTACAGCACAGTGCAGTGCAGGGTGATCATGGGGACGAGGTAGTGGTGGATTACACTCAGACACAGTGCAGGCCAGACCTGGGATTGCTTAGCTGCAGCATGAGATGCCTGAAGGAGGGCCACAGGGTCCTCTTCCACTGATCCCTGGTGATTTGGCCGGCATGAAGAGGTCAAAGGTCACAGTTATATATGAGCAACAAACGTTATACAGTCACACATACAGACAAATACACTATGCCATTGCATCTGAACCAAGTGTAGTTGGTTATACTTATCCAGCACAACTGTGAGAAAGAAATCCAGTATACTCTCCACACATGAGCATCTATGAAAGAACCTGTTATGATCCACTTTCTGGCTTTATGGTAGACCTGCTTTAATATTACACTTTCACTGGTGAAATGTTTACATGTAAACACTTTCATGGAATAAAATGGCTGCATGGCAACAAAAGAAAGAGTTGGAGTCATGACAAGATTCATCATGACACAAAACAGTGCACTGGGAGCACCTGAACGTAATAATTAGTCACATATGCATGTATCACGGCGTACCGCTCCTTCACCATGCCAGTCTTTAATACAAAAAATACAAAGCCTGTGCAGGTTGCTTCTGTCAGACTAATGTGTCATGAAAAGAAGCAGTTGCCAGCATGCCACTGTGTTACAAATTGCAGCTCATGTCAATGACAAAACAAGGAAAAATCTGCCAAAAAGCTTTTGACTGAATAATTTACACTTTATAGTGTGTGTAAAATACCAGGTGACAAAAAACTCAGTGACTGTTTAGAAAGTAGACCTTAGGTTTGGGTTTGCTGTAAACTCCACCATCAGATGAGTAGAGAACTGTCAATTTCATATCTGTGTTTCCAGTACAAACATAAGTTCAGGACATGTTTAGCCTCATTTAGCCGTAAGACTAGAAGCAAAAGGGGAAACTGCTAGTCTCTCGCTGGAAAAAGTGAAAAAAAATACATCTTCTATTAAGCATTGTACTTTGTTACCTAACACGGTACCAGTACATCCATGAGTCAGCTAGGAGTTGTTGCTTTGTTTTGCAGTCACTCCACCCAGCAGACCTTGGTCAAAAAATAGCTCCAATGCTAACTGCTCTTAAACCATTCTTTGCTGCAATATTAGGTTACAACATTCAAATGAAAGATTCAGGAGTTACATACTCCTATACTCTTCCTCTGCCCTAACTAGGCTAAACGTGTCCTACACCTATCTCTGTACTGGATTAACAGAAATAAAAGTAGTATCAATATCCCAGACCATTGTTAGAGGTTACTTTCAGAGCATTCTTTAAAATGTGGTTCCTTTCACGTCAAATAATGAAAAAAGTCAATGTTTCCCCTTAATTCCATCCTTTGCAGTATGACAAAATGTCTCCATAATTATTTAGACAATGAGACAAAACTTTCTACTAATGACAGCCAGGATTATTATCACAGTAAGGCTAACAATAAAACTGATCAGTCATATAGCATTCATGTTAAGGGTTTCATCAATGCTAAAACAAATAAAACTAGAAAAATCCATATTTTATCCATTATATTGGATGTGGACAGTGACTGATTAAATCTTATAGCCTGTCAGCTTTTAGTATTGGTCGCAGCCTAATACAGACGTTGGAAAACTGCAGAAAAGGGAAATAGGGAAAGGGTGGAAAAGTTAGAAGGATTGCACTCTGCCTTACACTCTGACAAGCCACACGAGTACAAATTCCGGCCAGGAGGGCCAGAGGGCTGGTGGGCTGCAGTACCTGAAGGGAGTTCTGGAGCTGCGTGGCCACAGCAATGGAGGCTTGGACAGAAGACGAAACACCGACTGCCGGCTCCAGCTTAGCCACAAAGCAGCCACAGAGAGACAACGACAGCCAGCAAAAGCAGTGTAAGTAAGGCATGGAGAGAAGGAAAGAGAATGAGGGGGACAACGGGAGAAAGAAGACACGGTCAACATGGAACTTTGGTTGAAGGAAATGCTGTGCATAAAAGCATAAACAAGAGCATGGAAACTTGACAGAGAAATTAAAAAGTGAAAACGGATTTGCAATAAGTAACGGGGTGAAAATGATTGCTATACAGTAACAAAATGACAATGTTTTTTGGAAGTGCAGATCTGTTTAAACAAATTAAGTCATTGTTAACTGTCAGAGTGACACATTAGTAAGATGTTACTTGAAAGGGAATGTGCTATGAAGCTGAAAAGCTCAGCCACAGTAGAGTGCTGTAAATTGAAAAGAATAAATCATCACTAGATCGATGAGTGCCGAGCTATCACCCAGCCGGTCTGTGGAAATCAATTTTGTTGTTGGAGGGTGTTATAGTTATGACAATAATTGATATTACAAGTAGGGCTGGTACCCCAGTCGGAATTTTACTAGCCTTTCTAATCTATTTTGGCAGTAAGGACAACCATTGGACTATAGGGTTTCAAAGACAAAAAAGGTTTGTCTGGCATCCAGGGTTCCTTTTTGTTATGACTCAACTGCTGGTTGAATCATCAGTACAAAAGATGAACAGCTGTGTCGGATAAGGTTCTTTGATAACAAGTCAAAGGTACAAGCCTGTGGACATAAAGAAAGAGGAGAAACTGACTATGACTCCTAATTCTAATACGACTCCGCATTTCAGCAAGAAACATTCAGTCACAGAGATTAATAATCTGTTGCATGCTCCACTAACATCAGACTGAAACTAAAGATCACACATTATGAAACCTGAAAGTAAATTTAGTAGTTTAAATCAGGTCACTTGAATTTGGCAACTACAGTTCTGTGTTTTTTTCCAAATTGCAACAACATAGTTCTGAATTTGAAACAGCTCTGATTTGCGCTACTGACTGGTTTCCTTCCCTTTCATTCTTCTCCATAGCAACGTTGGTGAAGGGTATTGTAGTATTTAGAGCCAGCCATCATACCAAACTGACAAACAACTGATAAAAAACATGATATTTCATAAACAAAGAAATAAGAAATAATTCATACCGATGGCCATAACATAAACCTACTGTATAGTTAAATTATTCAGGAGACTCTTGTGTTTCTAACTGAGAAACACTGAAGAGACAGGGATTTACAGTGGGGAAAAACCAGTGGCTTCTTCTGCTTTCCAGCTTTATTCAAGAAGGGGGGAGGTCAGTCAACTGGACAGTGATAGAATTGGCAAAGATAAGTGCACCTGTTCTGCTAAACTCCTCTACTAAAATATTTGCTCAAAGTGTGAAAGCTGCTGTTCACCTTTGATGTTGCTATTATAAAAAATAATTTCTTTTAATGTTCTTTGACAATGAAACAAGTAGCGTGTATGTGTTAGTGATGTCCCATGTCGATCCTAAGGATGGGTATTGGGGCCGATCCCGGCATATTTTAAAGGGTCGGTATTAGTGACGCCCTGTGGCGCCCTGTGGCAGCTAGTGGCATCCTATGGCAGCTAGTGGCACCTTGTGGGAACTAGTGGAACTCTGGGCAAATATTAAGGTATTTTCACAATTGTATTATTTTATTAAATATTTACACCACTTAACTATGTCAGTGTCCGTTGTCACTCTGCTGCTGCTTAGATGTTACGAAGAAGTGAAAAACATACAAGTTTGTAAAAAAAAAAAAATGTAAACATGTAGCCAAATTTTTCTCATATTTTTATTTATATAAAGTTGAGTCTGTGTTTTCTATATATTTTTTCAGATTAATAAAACAGAGGATTTGTTTTTCATTATTATAACTGATTGCTATAAATGAAAAGAAATTAAGCAATACAAGTGCATGATGAAAGCCAGAGAAAGAGAGTTACAGAAGGGTTAGAAAAGGTATACAAAAGGTATACTATTTCACTCAGTCATGAGTCACAACTTGTAGACCAAGAGTTCTGTCCCAGTGGGCAACAGACACCCTGCTGATACTTTCCTCTGCAGAGTGTCTCTGTAAATATACACCAATAAACTAAGCATGTTAGGCATGGTGACTAATGGTAACAGCCCAGGGGAGCAATTATTGTGGGAGGCTGAGGTTCTGCAAGCCAACTTTGGTTTCATTTTAGTGGTGCTTGGACAACTAGTTCTTACCATTATACAGAGTGATTAATGTAGGGATATGAGATTATATTACATTAGAGCAGATACATTTGTCTATAAAGAGATTTTGTCATGCGATTTATATGGTGGTAACCATCTCTTTAAATCTCAGTTTAAAAGTTTCGGGGGGGGGGGGGGGGGGCAAAGACAGACATAAAGTTAAGACAAGACATCAATAATATTCAAACGGACAGCAGGGTGATTTACAGGAGCACTGAAGATCCTCATCAGACGTCTCTGAGCCTCCTTGGTGGGACTGAGCGGTGCCTCCTACAGGTCAAAGCAGCAACACATTGACACTAAGCCCACTGATGAAGATGATGCAAAGCCCATGACTACACACAAACAAAAAGTTACAAAACATGGATATTTGATTTATTCCTCTTACAAATCAAAGACCCTCTCAGTCACAACTGTCTTGACTCATGTTTCCTATAGGAGACTGCACACACAATTCTGTCATCAACATTAAAATAGCAGTTTCGGTTATTGTGGAATCGGATATGAAAAGGTCACGTTAGTAGTACTTCCAAATAAGGAGTAAATGTTCAGAGGTGTCTCAAACATCATGCACAATAGAGAATCAATGCATCCAGCACACACAATAATACAACTGTCTGATTAAGAGAAGAATATTTGTACACAAGTTGCAGCAAACCAAGCCGAGCAAGTGAATAAATACAGTGAGCACGCATAAATTTCACTGAGTTAAATCAACGTACAACAAAGATATTGCTGTTGTAAGGTCCTTTGGCCAATGGGGCAAAACCCAAATCCAAATCACATACGTATCATACCAGTAAGTACCACATAGAGGTTGAATGCATGAAATAAAGATTTGCCATAAAGAAGTTAATGTTTCCTGCAAATATTTTTTTTGTGGGTTTCCAATCTACTACATCCCTCCATCCCAAAACAAGCGTAAATGTTAAGCTCTGAGAAACTAGCAGCAGATTCTTAAAGTTACTTAACTGGTCAGAGGCAGTATGTGTTTTGGAGTAAACTAAGACCCAGTGAGGTCTTAACTGCACAAATTCAGTGAGAGTCCAGAAAAAGGCTGCTTTTTTGTAACCACATCTGCCATCTGTAAAGTTCCTGGAGAGTACCATATGTGCCTGTTCATGGGTTTTGCTTTGAGTTCCTCTCACAGAATGCAGCACTGCAGTAATTGGCTCTACATGGGTCTCCAATTAGTGACAACACACTAGTCTCTGTTGGGACTCTGCCTTTGTAAACAAGACGTATGGGCTACATTCTGCTATGTGAGATCTTGTGGATGAAAAAGAGCAAGCTCCTAAATTCAGCAAAACCACAAAAACCTCTATAGTCTTGCTATTTTGACAGAAAAACCAAGTTTGTAAGCAAATGAGCAAGTTGAGGAAGAAATTAAGGGTTTGTGACTGAAAGGTCACTAGAATGGGAAATTGTGGTCAGGAAGTAAACAAGTTCCTACTTCCTACTCCATCAAGTACTGCTGAGGTGCCCAGGAGCAAGGCACTTAACAATACAGGACTTATTCAGTGTACAGAAACAAAGACCAAAAGTCTAAAGCTCCACTAGCAGAACATGTCATACACAACATATAATACTGTTTTATCTTTTATGTAGTGTCCTACGGTAATACAATAAAAGCCATGGGGTGATTAAATCTAAAGGGTTTATCCTCCTGGCTGCAAAAAATGTTATCAGAAAAGTTCATGGCATATTTTTATCGATAGATTGATACCTTGTTTGAATATTTCTATTGTGTATATAATTTATTTTGTTTCTTGTTTTATTTGTTATTTTATTATCTATTTTCCCTTGTCTATAACTACTTATTTATTTATATTTAACATTAAGCTTGTTAAGTTTAACTTTTTACCAAGACTGTAGTGTTATTGGGGATGGGAGGGAGGGTTTTTGTGTATCTTTGTTCACATTTGTTCACAAACATAGTATGGGGAAAAAAAAGAAAACATCCTCTGCAGACCACCAACATCTATACCATGTTCCATGGCAGTCTGGTAGTCATATCGTGCTCTAGTTTAGTGTGTGCCCAAAACTGAAACCCAAACCTGCATCTTTATGACCCAACTCAGGTAAGCCCAAGTGGTACTGCAAAGTTTGAGACCTGAACCTGACTCAAGCTCTTGTTCTTCTTGTTCTAGACCAAAGTGTTGGACATCATCGCCATGACTTTAGCCATGCCACCAGTGGCTCAAAAGAAAGAGTATTCTCAGTTAACTTAAGTTATTCTGAAGTAAACAATATTTAATGTTCCTTTTTATATTTCGTAGCTTGCTTACAATGGCTATCAAGTGACAGTGCTCTTTTATTTTCAAACGTGCATTTCAAATGGCCATGCATTTTTCCACACCAATGTCCCAAATGTTGACCAGACATGCGAAGTGTGGACACTGTACCTCTTGTTGACTGACAGCAGGTTGCTGAATGGGAATGACTCCTGGAGGGAGAGATAGTGGGCCAGGATCGGGACGGGGACGATCAGGACTCACAGGAATTGCAAGTGGAGAGGGTGTAGGAGCTGGGATGAAACGTGATGGGGGAGAGAGGGAGGAAGACTTTTGGGCCGCTGGGGTGGTAGAAGGAGGATTTGTAGGTGTGGGTTTTGTTACTGCAGTTGGTTTGGGTGCAGGTATGAAGGCGGGAGGTTGAGACAAGGGTGAGGGCCTGGGAGCTGGGATAAAGCCAACAACCAGTGGTAGAGATGAAGGTCTGGAATGAGTCGATTTGGAAGAAGTTGGAGCTGAGTGCTCAGAAGCCATGCTGGTTGGGTTTACAGAAATCACAGGAGATTTGACTTCCAGTATAACTGGATCAGAGCTTGTAGGTTTGTGACTGAACTCCTGTGGCTTTAGGGCAGTTATATTCTCTTTCTTGTCCTTTGTTGTCTCCTCCGGCTCAACTTTTTCCTTTTTCATCTCATTTTTCTTCTCTAACTCTAGTTTTTCTGGTCGGTCATCCTTGCGTATTCGTGGGCGGGGCTCCCTTGTCCTGCCTCTGACCATGAGGTTGGTCAATCCTCGTGAGAAGTCATCTTTATCTTCTGTTTTGATGACGTCATGTTTAAAAGAGAACCCTGACATCATGGTGGCCTTTGACACCGAGACTGGTGCTGGAATTGCTTTAACTGGTTCAGCAGCAGGCATGGCTGCTTCTGGAGCTTTGGCTGATGGTTGTGTTGGCACAGTGGCCTCCTCCTCTTCTGTGGGCAGGACCTTCCTGACAACACGACGAACCACCTTTACTACTTTCTTACGTGTCAGACACTGGTCATCTGTAGTATCCATCTGGTTGGTGCTCGTGCCTGGAAGCCAATTACCATTGGCTGTACCATTAACCATGCCTTTGCCCATTTTGCCATTTTGCACTCGCTCATTGTTCACAATTGGCTTTGGGCTCAGAGCAGCTTGTGGCGGTTCAGGACTCCTAAATTGCTCTGCCATCTTTGACCGTGGCTCTGGGCTTTTGAAGCGCTGTGGCACTTTAACAGGTGTCCTCACTTTAGGTGGGGATGGACTCCTGACCCGGGCTACAGACTCCATGGGGGAAACTGATGGGGGACTTTTTGCCCGGAATAAGCCCCTGCCAGGGTCTAGAGCTGGCACTGACTTTGTCCGGTTGGGCAGCCCATCAGTGTCTGACTACTCATAGAGAGGAAAGAGAGGAGGTATAAGGATGTGAATAATGAAGGAAAATCGCAGCATAACTAGTAAGAGACAAGAGTTTAACCTCAACAGACCGGCCTGTTAACCTTAATGCAATAACAAAATATTCAGTCTCTTTCAGCTTTATCCATAAAATGAGATTACCACTGCTTGAAAATTCCCTGCTTGTTTAATTCCCACAGATCCATTTGACTAGAGTTGTTGACCTATATGTTGATCACCGAATATCAGTCCCACAATTCCAAATGTGACGCACAACTTTTAATTAAACTAAAAAAGAAGTCTGACTGTGCAGAAGAGGACTGACCAGCCAGCTGCTTACTATATTCCTCACTGACTCACTGAACCCTCATGCAAGAACAGATTTGCTCTTAGGGTGACGTGTGATTTAAAATGGGGAAACACGGGGAGAACAAACTAACTCCACACAGAAAGGCCCTGCCCCAGCTGGGATTTGAACAATGGAGTGGACCTTCATGCTGTGAGGCAACAGTGCTAACCACTGAGCCACTGTGCTGCCCAAAAATGTGTATTTAAAGAGGGGTTTTTTCTGAAGCTGACTTGAATCACTTGTACAAGCAATCCTCACAGAAAAAGTGAGAGGTTTAGGCTATGAATAGGAAAATGTTGTTGCACAAGGCCCAATATTTTGCCAAGTCTGACCTAAATGAATAATGTGTGTGACACTAACTTTCAATGAGTCATTCTAAAAATGTACTATCTAAGTAATAGTACTATGTAATACTTTGATCTCTTCAAAGAAAGATCACAAGACCTGGATTGATCCCTGGCAGATCTCTATCCAAGAGAAAAATCTACTTACACTTTTGCTGCCTGGCTTGTTCTCTTCTTTGATCTAAATGTGTCGATATAAAAAAGAAAACTAGATCAAAACCTTGGCACTAGGCTACGTGAAGCTGTTCACACACCGTGCAAACCTCAAAGCATGCTACATTTCTGAGAGCCATCTTTTGCATAGAACTTACTTTTGCAGTGAAAACACAGTGTCCTAGTTTTTCAAGAACTAAAAACTGATTCACCTGCTGCATTGGAAGTGCTATGGTTAAGTGTCCTGCCAATGACATAGGTGGTACAAAGTCACAGCAAATGGTATTAGTACTATAACATACTTATACACAAGAGTGAAAGCCATCAAATTCTCAGTGTTATACAGGCAAAGGCCACACGTATCTAAAGACACACATGTTAATAGAGTGTAAAACACTGTAACATCATGCAGTGTAAGAGTGCTTTATGAAATGTCCAAATGAGACTTCCCTTTTGCTCCCAGAAGGAAAAGCGAGATGAGAATGCCATGTTGGCTGATCTGCTGTCATGGGCTGTGATGGATGAGATGAGAGAAGGAGGAGGAGGAGGTGGAGGGGAGCTAGGACAGGAAGAATGGTGAGAATACACAGAGACAGATGAATAGCAATGAGGATCTTCAGGCTACAAAGATCATACAGTTTTCAGTGCAGCCAGAGCCACATTGATGGCAAAGCAATGAATAGGGTCTAGGAGAAGTAGAGGATGGACAGGAGATTAGAGCAGGTTTAGAGAAATGAAAACAGAAATAGCTAAGCTTTGAAAAAAGGAATCAAAGATTATCATCCCACTAAAACCTAATAATGCACAACGCTCTTAGAAACCCTTTTGAATAGTAAACAAAAATACAAGCACACTAGGGAGCTAATCTTAACCCTGGTACCAATGAGTGAGGTAGGATCAAACAGTTCTGACTAACAGAAGAGCAGGAGCATTAGCTCTAAACAAACCAACACCAGCACCTACTCAAGGATTACGGATGCTCTGATATCTTTTTGCTATCATAAAATCATGTCACTATTTGGGCTTCGGTTTGGGCGATATGATAATATATACCGTGAGATGAAAGTTGTCTAATGTCACAGATTTTGCCATATCTGTGTTTATGGCAATATAGAATTTCTATATTATTTATAGATGGTAAATGGACTTCATTTATATAGAGTTTTTTAACCTTAACAGTTCCCAAAGCGCTTTTAAAGATTGGTCTCATTCACCCATTCACACGCACATTCACACACCGATGGCGATGGAGCTGCCATGCAAGGTGCTGGCCTCCATCGGGAGCAACTCATGGTTCAGTGTCTTATCCAAGGACACTTTGACATGTTGACAGGAGGAGCTGGGGATCGAAACGCTCTACCTCCTGAGCCACAGCCACCCAATGTGATCAATGCAATGAGGTACTTTGACTTGTCTGGTATTTAAAAAAAATGGATTAGCCATTTATTTTTTTCCAGACAATGTAATATATCACCATATAGATCAATATGATAATATAAGAGGATTTTATCCATATTGCCCACTCTCATTTGAGCTGCATTGTGACCAACACAAATTCAAGATGACCACAGCCTCCCTTCTAGAAGCAAATGACAAACTTAAACCATCTTTAAACCCTAAAGGGGATGAGTGTTTCATGTTAAAATCTTGTGTAAACTATCACTGTCAATTGCTTTCACGTGAGTAGGTACTTTATAGACAAATCTGGCAGGAGAGGGACAGGGAGACAGACTGACACACCCTCTTCATCCCTCCATCCCTGACCCTCATTCAACAACCCCAGCCATACCTTTCATTCCAATAAACACGTTTGCTTATTTAAATGGTGTCTTTATTAGTGAAAAGTCAAATTGTTGAATTATTAACAAAACATATTGTCAGCTTCACATTTTGCCCATTAAAGCTGGGGTAGGCAAAATCTGTGCAACCTATGCAAAGCCTTCCGTCGCTCTCTGCTGTCTCGTATCACTCCACTAAGCCCCTCCCACCAAACCCACAACTTTGACCGGCAGCCGCAGGAGGCAGTTACCCTGCGAAACCTTCATAGTGCTCCCTCTCCACGGCGTGACCCTCACCGAGATCGCAGTCCGTCCCGCCCTGTCTTGTCGTCTCAAAGACGCCCCTCCAGCGCTTCACAGCCGCAGAGCAGAGCGCCCCAGTCTTCAGAGGCAGCTGCAACGCCATCCAGCAGCGGGATTAGAGGCTAGTACACCACACACACGCCACTGTCCCCCATCAAAAGTTATTCCCCACTGTTTGTCATCATGCCACGTCGATACGAGCGCCATGGAATCGAACATAATGAGCCAGAAGCTCCGTGTGGAGCTGGGATGTGTTGTTTTGTACTATACGCCGCTGTAGGCAAAGAAGGTATTGGAAATTTTTCACAAGTTGCAGGATTTTCCGCAGGATTTTCCGCTATTGAATCAGGCTTTCACCGTCTGAAGGGACGTGCACACGCATCTGAGTTTGTAGCTCAACCAATAGGAACGCACCGTCTCTCTGAAATAACCTATGATTGGTCGAAGTCTGTCACAGGATAGATTTTCTGAAGCCTGAAAACACAGGTTTTCGCTCAGACCACTTGAATTACAATATGCTGAACGGTTATTATGGAATGTTTGCCCAATGACGCCAAAAAATACTGCCTACCCCACCTTTAATGTGTTATTGATTTAATTTGTGATGGGATCAGTCCTTTCCTACCTCAGTTTTTACCTCACTATTAGTAGTTTTTTTTTTTAAACCACATTAAGTCAAGGGTCTCTGCCTTGGACTTATCTAATTTATTTGTACACAAAACAGAACAAAGCTGGCAGTCTTTGGCTTAAGATGAGCATCAACAACCCTAATGCCCCTCCAGAACAGGTCTGGCTCGGGGTTACTGGGTTTTATCAGTGGTCACTGAATTAGGACACTGACAGGTTTATTTTTGGATTAGACAGTGGTGTGGGGCTGTGGGACAGATTATTCCCTCAGAGAAAGGCCACCAAGGCAAATAAAACCAGTACAGGGGATTGCTGAAGTCATACATCACAAACATTTTGTTTTGAATACTAAGCTGTACAAATACGCAAGACTTGATGAAATGTCACAATTTGATCTATCAAACTGTCTTACTGTCTCCGAGCAAAACATTGAATGTAATCACATTTCATAATGCAATATTTTAAAAAATTACCATTTCTGTTTCTAGATAGGAACTTGGCTTATTTTCTCCTTATTAGTTTAAACTCAATTGAACTCATAAATTAAACTTTCTTAAATCTGAAGATACATTACAAAGACTACTAATGCACTCCTTACAGAAAAATCTAGGCAGCTATTACAACCCAAATTATACACCCATTTCAAAAAGCACTTTACCACCATTCACACATGAACCCAAAAAGAGGGACATGACCAAAGGAGAGTGTAGCTGGAACTGTGTGAATATAGTCTCAAAACCCCGAAAACGAAAGTAACCTGACCCGTGCAAACAAATTTAACAATCTGTAAACGAATACAAAGACATTTGTATGCGCAGGAAGCTTTTTGAAAGCGAAAAGGATCAGATCTGTGAAGCTGAAGTTAAAAATCTGTAAGTAAAATATACATATTTATTCAGGTTGTGATGTTTGCATTTGTAAAACTGTTTTTTTGGTTTGCGAGTACCCAAAATTACGCACAAATTACAAATCTTGTTTTTCAATTACAAATCATGTAATACACATTTACAAATCATTTTGAGACTATATTCACCCCAAAATAAACCAACTACACCACGGTCGCATGACTTCAACGTCAACACCACTAAGCTTCCAATTTGTAATTTGGTTTGTGCACTTACCTCTTCTACAAACTATAGAATAGTTTGCAAGAGCGTGGGTATAAACACAACAATGGTAAAGGCAGACGAGTGAGTAGATGAATTTCTGTGTTCGGCCTGATGATGTTTAATGTCCCCGACAACCTCTGTAGTCTCATTAAGCCAGCAAGTGGGGTATTTACTGACGTATTTTATGTCGTAGAACAAAACGTGGAAATCTCTTAAGCTTGTGTTAAATACAGACCTTATTTCAGGCATCTAACCAAAAACCCATTCGGAAACCCACTGACTTCGAGACAAGGGAACCAGAAGGGCCAAATGCTAACTCATTTCCAGGTTTTAGGACTCATTCCTGTGTCACTCCAGTACATGAGACAAAACTTTTCATTATTGTAAAACAAAACCTTCACCTCGGAATCACACATTTCCAGTCTATATTCAGTGATATTGAATTATCACCCAGCCCTAAAAGTGTATACAGTAAGTCTAAATGTGATCAATCAGCTAATGAGAACATATTAAAACATGAACATGCATGTATCCACAAACAATAGATCCACACACTTCTACTTTTAAATTCGACCACTCTTACTGATTAACATCCAAGCAGTAAAAGAGGAACCGTCACAATGGCACAAAAGCTGTTCTTGTAAAATGCTACTCAAGCTGCCCCCCTTAGCTAACTCCAGTCTAAAAATAGTGCCCCTGGCCGTGGAGCATTGAGGCCCCACGCTTGTCATGGATTTTCCCCTAAAGATCCCACTTCTCATAAAAAGTTATCACAAATTCTTCTACCTGTTAGTGAAGTAATTCCACAACTCCTATATCCAAATAGACCCCAAAAGTCACCGATCAAATTAAAAACTGGCCAAAGTCAAGGAGATCTAGGCAAGTGGCTCGAGACACACAGAGTGGAGAGCTGAGGAGAGGGGGAGCGCTCTGATAGGCTGGCTATTCCTGACAGTGGACAGACAAGAGATGTGGGGACAGCTGTTGTGATATGAGGGGGTTGAGCGGCGGTAAAAATAGGAGCCTCTGCTCTCCGGTCTGGACAATTCTGCCATTAACTCCGCCCACCACATCCACAGTCCAATCAGCAGCCATACTGATACTGTTCAACCAGACATGCTGCTGCAGTTGCTGTTATCTCAGCTGCTTCTGTGTGCCCACACATATGTTTCTGTGTGCATCTACGTGGAAGCAAACGCCGCCGCTAAGGGTCTGTTAATGTAATTAAGAACATACTGGGCACATGTTGTCATGGTGCAGGGTATTTCAGGGGCTATTCTGACACACTTGTGGGATACTGGTGTTTGTTTACATATGGAGCTGATGCTACAGATGCTAGCCAACTTTTAGGTACGCTTCAGTAAACAACCAAAGGAACCAATTATTAATGGATCATTATTCTTATTATTTGAATCTATAAAATGTTGATAATGCACTGCATAGATCTAAGTGTGCGAAAACCAGCAAATCCTCACAATTGTGAAGCTGGAACCTGCAAATGTTGGCAATTTATGCTTGATAAATAACAATTAATATCATAGTCAACTAATTGTTTCAGAACTAGAGGTAACATACTGGGACAAGCTGACAAAGGATGCAAAGGAAGAACATGGAGAAGGACAAAATGGTATGGCAGTGGTGCAGGAGATAAGTTAAATCCAGCATAAAAGTAATGCATTAAGTTTAACAGAACACAGTAAGTTCTATGAATAAGTTGCAGACAGTGTTTCACATGGTACGTCATGGTTACCCATAGCAAGGCAAAATTTAACTTTTATTTTCACATATGCAACCCCATTAACTGGCTGCACCATTCGAGTTTTTTAAAATGTTGACTATGAATTTCTGTCAGTCAGATTTATCACAGCCTGAAGTTATAGTACAGTAGCTCAACAGCCTTGTTAGCTAGCTGGATAGGTAATGCCAAAAGACACATGAATCTGGTAGCATTATTCAACAGTAAGGAGAGATTTCAGCTGTGTTACAACAACCTTTGAACTGTGCTTGTTCCAGAGTATCCGCAGAAACTAGAGTTATGATGCTCCATCCAGTCCACTGATAACATACCTTTACACTTCGCCCAATCATCATTTTGCTCATCAATCCCACGTCCACTATGTCATCTTTTTTTTAAACCTCAAATCCGACGAAAACCTCCTCTGCCCCGTTTCATCAGCTCTGTTCTTTTTCTCTGCTTTTCCTACTATCTGTTTCAGAAAATACACAGGACTAGCCTATAACATTCTATGTCTAGATTTGAGTGGGTTGTAAGTTGCATTGTCTTCCTGTGTGAAACTGTTCTGTGCAGCAGAGAGGAAGAAGTCTGAGCATTGAAAGGAAGGCAATGCAAAGAAAAGCAGAAGCTGTGTAACATGTCACAGACCTCCCTCAATGCTGGCAATGAATGAAAAACAGCTCGTCAATCTCTTGTGATGATGCCTCTCAAAATGTAACTGCTTGTAAAAATCATTCATCAGTTGAATAAAAACCTCAAATCCAGTCAAGTATATTCTCCCACAAGTAAACAGAGATGCTCTGCTGGCTTCAAAGTATCAGTTTTACTTATACAACTCAAAGAAACACATGTTCTTGCAGCAATGAACAGGTACCACAGCGGGACTAACCCTGCCTTCAAGTTGTTTTCAAGTTGTAATTTCGAAGCCACCACAAGTTAGATACTTGGAGGATGCAACAAAAAGGGGAAAGTTGAATGGAAGTTTTAATTGAATTTTTCGGGGGGGGGGGGGGTTTAAGCCTGGGAACCAGACAAATCTGCGAGCTCATGTTTTATTTGCTCTGGCAGATGTGTCTGGTCCCCCTTCTATTCAGACAGATTTCCAGCCTACCTGGCCCGGGTCAGCCAATCACAACCCTTTATCTAACATGGGCGGGTTTGATACGATGACTGTACAGAGGAGTGCCCTTGAGGCATTTCCATAAACAACCAAGATGGCTGCCACTGATGTGGAACGTTCTGAATCTGCTATCATGTCAGTATTAAACGAAACTGGACAGTATATTTTCTCTAAAAGAAGAACAAAGAGCTGCACTTAAAGCTTTTGTTGATAAGAAAGATGTGTTTGCCGTACTTCCGACAGGATTCGCTCAGCGCTACGTCACACGTTTCAGTGCTCTGATTGGCTGTAGGTCTATCCAGTTGGGTCCAGAGGCATTTTGTTCGGCGCCCCTTGGAAATCGAAAATTAACTGAGATGCGAATTGGTCTGAATCAATTAAACATGACATGCGCATGACTAAATAGCATGTTAGAATATATTCACACTGTATTCTTCCCAACTGGCTGTTTTACAAAAATAAAACTGCTAAATAGCTAACAAGAGGCTCATTACAAGGAGCTGCACCTGGTGTCTTTTTGAAAGTGTGGGGTGTTTCCAAAAAAGCTGGTTTAAACTGTTACTACAACAGCAAAGCAGGTGTGGATGGAGAAAGTAGTTTTAATAATTAAATCCTGTCTCATGTAACTTACAGTCCTATACAACTAATGTGCGATAGCTGATACATTTGGTGTCAGGTGTCAGATGTGTGCTATACATGTTATGTTGACAAGTAGTTCTGCAGGTAGGCGCAGCATGATAAATGTGAAATAATGTTTATGGTCTGATTTTACAGTGCTGCAAGAACATTCAAAGAAGACTAAGGAAAAATCTAAAGGGGAAAAAAATGTATATGTGGGCCGGATGTAACAATAAATCCTAAATGTTAATTGGATTACCCCCATAATGGAAGTTTGAGACCCCCGCTTTACAGTACTATCAATGTATTTTCAAAATTGAGCTTGAAAATTTTACTGTCAATATATTTAATTTTTCCCTGCATTGTCCACACACTCCTAGTCAATTCAATTCAGTTTTATATATATAGCTCCAAATCATAACAGAAGTTTACTCAGGGTACTTTTCATATAGGGTAGGTCTAAACTGTACTCTTTATAATATTATTTACAGAGACCCCACCATGAGCAAGCACTAGGCTTCTAGTGTCTAAAGCATTAGTAAAAGTATTTACGGTTATGTTAAGGCAACAGAAAACATTTAGTTGAGGTCAGTGTTTGGCACGTCCAAAGATCCACACCCTAGATTTCTCTGTCACTACTAAAGCAAACTAAATCCTTCCAAACACACATTAGATTATCCATCTACATAAGGACACATCCCCAGTTCCATTTGTTTCCTGCCACCTCTGCTTTTGGACCACAAGATGGAGCCAGAGGACCAGGAAAAGCTCCACAAGCTTTAAGAATCCTGCAACCACACAAAGCCTCCATTCTTTCCCAGCCGCTGCCATGATATTCTCAGAAGGGAACGGCAAAGGTGATAAAGATAAAGTGCAAACAAACTCTGCTGTGAAATGAGGGGAGTGACAGCTTAAGTCCAGCTGACAGTGGGGAAGTGGAGGAGGGGATTGAGTAAAGGCCGGGCTGTCTTGGGAAATAGAGTGTAGCCTAAAGAAGAGGGTGGGGTAAGAAGGGCGTGGAGAAAAATTCAGTGAAGCAACACTGTATTCATGCGACAAGTATTATGAATGGCAAGGAAGAGTGTCCCATGTACAAGGGCTGGTGTAGAGTCAGCTGAGAGAAACACAGCAATCTGTGAATCCACCAACTATTAGCCTCATCTCCACATTATTCAATAGCACGTAATAACACTTTCCAACATGTTGACTATTTGGATGAGCCCATATTATTTAAATCTTGCCTAGCATAAATTCTATGTTTGCAGATAAACAGTTGTTGTCCTCAAGAGCTTTAGCACACAGTCCATGTCCTTTAAGCTACAGAGCCACAGCCACTAAAGTGACAGAACTCAAATGTACAGTTCCTCAATGGCATGTGACATTCCACTAATGCATCCAGCGGGCATGTCACAATTATTACATGATGGCCTGATCGCAATTCTTTGAGCTGACCACAATCATTTTACATAATTCTTAGATTCCACAATCAAGGGAAGTTTTGCAGTTGATTATTATTTATTATTATTTACACATTATATAATGTTTAATCCAGGTCTACTGTGAATAATTACAATTCTATTTCATTTGTTTGTTACCTGTAACACAAAATAAAGAAATGCCTTCAGGACCGAGTGCTGACACTTGACGACACTTTAGGGCAGTGAGCAGCTGCAGGTACAGAGTGGAGCTGCACAGCTTTCCCACCGTGTTGTGGACTTTTGGAATATACAGAGAGAAACGACAGCCTTTTCTTTTTGCTTTCACCAAGTTTATTTTTGTATGAGTGGAAGTGGATAAAGAAACACATGTCGACCTAAGGTAGACACTCTGTGCCAAGTTTTGGATCCTACAGGTGCGTTTCCATCGACTGGTTGAGGCAAATAAACCGTCTACCTGAGCATGAGGTTCCAATGTCAGGAAAAAAACATGGAGAAAAAAAAAAGCTTGGCTGTCTAGACCTAAAGTACTGCTGTTGGGCAGTTTCTTTTGTTTTAAGCTCATAAAGACCATGTTTCTTGCTTTCCAAAGCCAGATGACGACAGAGGTGCCAATAACAGTCTCTTTGTTTATAGTGAATCTCCACTACAGGTGCAGCAGTGTATTTGACAGCTCTGGGGAAAGTTATGCTGAAGATCATTTACAGACAGTCCTTTGCTGCTTCATTTCATCTGTTTAAACCCAGTTTAGAGTTGTTGTGCAATGTAATCAGACCAAACAGCTGCTCATTCAACATGTTTGTTATCCAACAAACGCCTTTCCATCGCTTATTTATTGCATAAACTCTTTATCAACAAAAGAAAAAAAAAATACCTGAAGCAAGTGTAAAACCTTTTTAGTGATTTTGTGGAAGTTTTGTCAAATATTTCCGGTGCCCATAGCACCCAGGAGAACGGGTGCTAGTGCCCATAGCACCAAGTACTGAAAGGTGGCATTACATGTCTCGTCAGATTCTTAATCTTGCTTACTTATTATTTGATCAGATAGTTCCTGATTTTAATAAGGCATTTAGACAATTTGAATCAGGCAAAGTTCTTGTAATGCGTGCGTGTGGACAACAATATAACATTTGAGAACTTTTGCATCTTTTGTTAGAAACTACTGTTTAACTCAGGTATAGTATCGGTACAAGTCAACCCTACTGGACTTGACTTAGACTGAGGGTAAGGTGGCCTTACTTTTTAAGATTAAAATGATTCTGTCTTTATTTATTTGCAACTTTCTAACAAACATTTGAGTATTCAGGAGCATATCCAAGACTGCCTGAAGTTGACCCTTGGTCTAGTTCATACAGGACCAAACGAGTTGTGGTGCAGGATGGTAGATGTAGGTCAGACAGGGAAGGATGCTAACGAAAGATAACTTTACACACACACACACACACACACTCTTTTGTCACACTCCCTAAGAGATGTAGAGACTGCAAGCACACACACAGTGGCTCTAAATCAATCAGTGTTATCTCTCTAAACATGCATAGTTTGAGATACCACTGAAAACGCACACACACACACACAGGTCACAGAGATTGAGACAGAGATGGAGGCAGAGCTGAAGAAAGCTGCTTAACAGCCAAACTTGTAAGTCCTACACAGACAAAACACAACATCTCACATTATGTCCATGTATGTGTCAGAACTGCCATCTTTGTCTCTTGTCGTGATCAGTTCAACAGTTTCTGGTAATTTCTGTATGACCAATTTCTAACTGGGCCAGGGAGTAGTTGATTACATAGGACTGCTGGCTTCCTAGGAAATGCATGAACACCAGTGGAGGACTCTTGTGTCATGATTCGAATGTGTGACATCTTCAGCACATGCCAGCAACACTGGAATCTGTCCAAGCATGTTTGCTGACTCTGTGAAATGCCAACATCAAACTCTGACCTAACTCGAACGTGGCATGTTCTTAGAACGCTGTCCAACATGGCGATGTGAACACTACAGTAACATTTACTGGGACTCCTCAGTTGTGTACATGTCAGATTAAGAATGGTCTGTCATGGCAGAAGATTTGACTAATAATCAAAATTATGAAGCCACTCCAAGGAGTTCCAAGGTGAATCTGAGGGCTCTTGGATGGTTATTGGGACAGATATTAGGATCATTTTTTTCAGACCTTTCTCTAACCTGATTTCTCTTGGGAATTAATAGTAATACTGGTATACTGAATATCTTGTAAACAATTTGATTCTGCTGGAAAAATATTACTTACACAAATGTAGATCTCCTGTTTAGAAGCATTTAAAAACAAATTATATTTTAAGTAATCCCTTCTCTCACAATTTTATAGACACGTTAGACACTTTATAATTTATTTTGATTATTTTACTTCCTAGTTTAAATTATTTGCTTTTATCAGTATTTGTGGCTTATATGTTCTCAGTTGAATTTTAATGAACTGTATTGTTCTACAGATGCCTGAACGATTGTATTTAATATAAGTTGATTACAAAAACAAACAAAAAAAACAACTATTTCCTTACATATCTCTGGGGTAAATAGACACACACTGGCGTTGTAGTCGCCGAACAGGACGGCATTCAGGCACACAATTTTTTTGAATCAGTGCCAATAGACATTTTGTTCACCAGTAGATTCCTTGACCCATTTGCCTGACCAGGCCAGTGGTAAATAATCTAACTGTTGGACCCTGACTAAACAGCTATCAGATTCACGATCATGTCTTGTTTCCTCCAAGCTTGCTAATCCTGTCTGGCTGCAGTAATCTCTGTTGTAAGCGCAGGCAGGACAAAACATGGACCATGCTTTTTACATAACTTGTGAGAATCCAGCTCCTCTGAGCTCACACGCTGGGTCAAAGGGTAAGGTGTCGGGGCTACAGTGGACTGGCCAGTGACGGCTTCAAAAACCAAAGTGAGACAGCCAGAACTGGAAGAAAGTCATTGACTAAAACCCTCAGTGACATGAGAGTGGCTGAAAGCCTGTGTGGTTCCATTGACTGTACTGATGGTTAGGATCAATGTGTGTCAGTAGCCATCAGGGTGCAGCTCCTGTATTATATAATGGATTCAGATTCAGTGTCCTTCTGGTTTTGGTTACTCATCTTCCAGTATTTCAGCAGATATTTCCACACCATCACTCATTTGAATGATGTTTGTTACAGTACTTTTCAGACGTTATGAGCTAAATGCTAACAGTATTATGCTAATATGCTCACAATGACAATACCAATATGTTAACATGTGCTAATTTGCACTGAACACCAGTACAGCTGAGGATTATGGGAATGTCCTTAGTTTTGCAGGCATTTGGTCATAAACCAAAGTAGTGGACAAAGTGAAACTTTGACTTAATGGCTAAAGATGAAAAGTCAGTTCCTCCTGTAAGTTATTCAAATTCATCCTGTGAGGAACAAGAATGTCCTACTGTCCAAAATACCAAATGTGCCTGGACCAAAAAATGTCCAAAAGAGGGATCCCAAAGCAAATCTCAAAAGAACCACATGCTGTAATAGTAAAACCACACAAGAACATCCTTTACATGTACCGTTATATACTGTGTGTGTGTGTGTGTGTGTGTGTATTTTATTTTTTATTTTTTTTTGTAGACAGATTAAACAGATGTGTAACATTCAGAAGATGGAATATTGGAGGTATGTGTTGGTCCATGTACATATAGGGTGGTTCTACTAGATGAGTGAATAAGTTGACAAGATACATTTCAAATGTGCTGAGTAACTGAACATTCAAAATATGAGATTCTAAGTTGTTATTAGAGTACAGCAAAATGAGCACTCTGTCTCCACACTGGGATAGATTTTCTTACTAATGTACTTATATGATGTTCCTTCATACTCCAGCAAAATATTTCACCTGATTCATTTTTTTGACTCATTCAGGGTGGTATTATTTTAATAGGTAATTACATTATCAGTCAATAACTACAATGCCTGTGACAGCCTACAGTTATGTACACACCCACACACAGCAGTGAACAATGAGCCTGTTGCACAGGCTGCTCTCTCTGGCTGACAGAAGCCCCAGGGCTTAGGTCAGCTGAGGAACAGTAAAACCACAGAGTCATTCCCTGCCCTGTCTGCTCTAACGGAAACTGAACAGCAGATAAGCTGAGTGGCACTGGACATGTGCTGAAGTGTGGCCTTTGATTTGAGTGTGCACAGTATGTGTTGAGTGAGTGACTGTGTAAGGCTGGCACATTAACTTGCCTGTATATTTGGGGTTTCAATGAATTTAGCAGGTTGGTATGAACAAAATAACTAATTTGTGGAGAAAACAAAGCAGTTCATTGGCTTTGGGCTTCACCAGTTTGCTGGCCCAGCAAAATTCTTCACCCACCAACAGCCTACTATCAGTCTGCAATTGGTCTAAAATATCATGTGATTTGCTATGTTACCTTATGGTGATGGCTTTCTATTTCTGGTCTTGACTTGACTTGTATGTGTGTTGGCATGTACTGATTACTAGACACTGGGTATCATTTGAAATTTGTTGATAACAGTGCTGATACGATAACCGAGTTTGTGAACCAAGGCCAAAATTATACTTTTCCTTTTTATCATTTAACATAAGCAAAAGTTCTCAAAAGTTAAATATTTTGTAGCCGTACAAAAACTGTGCCGTAATAAAACCACAAAACGTCTAAAATTGTTGGAATGATGATTTAAATCAGAGGACAGCCATCTGATGGCAGCAGGTATCTGTTCCATGTGCCGTCTCTAACTGGACTGATGATGCACAGGTCAAGCCACAATTACACATGGCAGATCCACTGGTTAAATTTTGTGCAACAAGCACCAGGCAGTTGCAAAATAACCACATAAACCTCTGTGCTTATGTGCACATCACACTTGTTGTTTTGGTTAATCATTTCTACTGCAGTTCTTCAGCAAGCGTCTTGGTGACACAGTGAAAACAGTTCATGCAGTTCCATGAAAATCGTAGATCAATTAAAATAGAGAATGTCGACTTGCCACTCACTGGACCCTTCTTGAGCCCGGACCAGAGAAAAAAGTGCTTCACTAATCCAACAGAAATGCTGGATGTATGTTTGGACGTACATTCTCCTCAACTGCAGTTTCCTCCTAAAGTAAGCTCACAATGTAAATAGTAACAACATCCTTGCTATAGTTCAGAGGGGAGTGCAAATGAAAGTTCCTGTACCCTCCACCCCCCCTCTGACTTTGAAGTTGCAGTAGTCACGCTGAAATGGTTGGATGGGTTCTGGTAACAGGAAATGGCAGAACTAGACCTTCCTGGCTTGGATGACTTCAAGATGTTCATGATAAAAAATATTCTATGACAAATGTCCTCAAGTCCAAAAAAAACTCAGATGCACCTAATGAGAAAGTGAAAAAATGGAATTAGGTCCAGTGACAGAATAGAAGCCTTTAAAATCCTTTAAGGTTTACAGCTATTACTTAGAAATGAGATCTTAAACCACAGCCAACTGTATATGTGATGGTCAGGGAAGGTTAGTAATGGCCCATTTCATTTCTACCATAAACAATGTGTGGTGAAGGGTTAGAAACTCCTCCGCCTTGAATCATCAGTAGTAAATGTGAGCAACTGTACACACTGATACAAAGCTGGTTGAAACAAAACAAATGACAGGGATCCAGGGGGGAGGATCCAGCTACAAGTCCCAGATAGCATTGCAATAAGAACTATGCAATCAGGGAGCTTGAAATTCTGTTGCTGCACTGCCAATGGTAAAGTCTGAGGTTTGGATTTGCTTATCTTATAAATTCAGCAATTTGAGTCAATTCACTTTTTAATTTTGGTTTATTTTTGCATCAATTTAGAAACTATGGTGCACTGTTTAGTTCCAACGATTACAACAATAAAGCATTCTGAATATGCTAGAACTCACTGAGGAACCCATTTCACGGTTCTGCTGGTGTCTTACCCATGGCAACAATTGATTAGCTTAATGGGTAACGTTTTCAGTGTAATTCTGCACAATAAGCTGTGACAAAAAGTGCGATTTCCAGAAAGTATTTTTGATGGACAAGCCATAAAATCCAGGGTTTTTGTTTGGGGTTTTTTTTTTTAAAAAGAGCAAAAATACTTGCAAACCAGCAGATCCAGGGCAAGTTACACTTGGGTGAAAAAGTGATGGGAGACAGTTTTGAGTGACAGTACTGTCCAACACTCCACATTCTGTATTTGCAGGTGAGTGACACTTCGTTACTTAAGCAACCAACCCTGTTGGCCTGGGGAGGGTGCAGAGAGCCATGTGCTACCTCCATGTGCCACCAACTGCTTCCTTCACTTGACAGCCATGAGGTTCACCAGGAGGGTGTGACACATTGGAGGTTCAGCTTATTCCTCTACAGATCCACCCTCTCAGCGCCACCAACCATGGTGGGGGGATGGATGTGCAGATTTTATCACCCCAATGTGGCCAATTGCATTCATTACACGACCAAGCTGGAGGTACCACTACCAGGAATCAAACCCACGGCCTCTGTGGTGGTGGGTAATAACTTCGACCCTGCACCACGCATTCACTCCCAGGTAACTTTTTCTCAAAAACTAATCCCAAAGCTATGCAAAATATGACAGTGTTAGGGCTGATGGTTATGCATCATTTATGTCCTGTTTGGCGGACTTTCTGGAGAAGACCTGGTCTGATTAGGAGAGACGGCATTCATCCAACTTTGG